>JAMKQA010018157.1:0-11175 GCA_024699735.1 Posidonia australis
GGGACACCTGATGCGCCGTTTTGTCGAGGTTTTTGGAAGAGTTTTTAAAGAATATTAAAATGATTTGGAAAATGATTTTCAAAGGAATGGTTGGCCTGGTTTGGAAAATGATTTCCTAATTTTTCTGTGTGTGGACCGAGGCAACGTGGGACCGTGTCGTCGGGACCAGGGAATGTGACAACATTCTTGGGTGGTCAGGTGCAATGTCCCCTGTTGAGGTCGTGGGACCGAGATACCCGAGGCTATGAGACGTCGGATCCTGGAGGTATGAGACTCCTTGACTGTCGTCTCGAAGCTAAGGTTGTGGTCCGCGGGTTGAGGTGTCGTGTGGCATGACGAGGAGGTATGATACTCCTACTGTCGCTGTGAGCACTGAGGCTCGGGTGTTGTCGGATATGGAGGTATAACATTCCCTCCTGAGCACCGTGTGTGGAGGACGCCCTGAGGAGACGTACCCTGTGGTGGCCAATGCGGGTGGGACACATGCCCCGTAGCTGGTAGCGTCCTGAGAGACATGACAGCCTTCCCAGGGAGGGGTTGGCTTCTGAGGGTTCTCCTGTGAGAGGGGAATCGCGGGACGATGATCGCCCCTACACAGGGTAGCTTCACCGTGGCAGTGCAGAACGCTGGGAGTGGCTCCTCGATGGACTGCGTGTAGCCAGAGTTTGGTTGCCTGACGCCGGACTTCACGACTCACTGTGTGTAATTTTGGCCATTGAGGGCCGTTGTTTGTGGTTTTGGGCCAGTGGAGCCCTGGTTTGTGGTTTTGGCCAGTGTAGGCCTAGTTTCTGAGGTTTTGAGAAAAAGTGTTTGCGAAAGGAATTTAAAAGAAAAATTGATTATGATTTTGTTTTCCGCGGTTTTCGTGGGGTGCGTACTGGATGACTTTGGTCACTCATGCGTTTTCCTTATGGTTTTGTTCGCAGGTGCAGGCATGCGATTGGTTTAGCGTAGTGCATATAGTCTGGAGTCTGCTAGCTGCACACACAGGTTCCTAGTGGTTAGATATTTTACTGTTTAGCTTTAGTTTTCCCGTAATTTAATTTATTTAAATTATTGTGGAAATTTTAGGACGTGACACTACTGAATGAATCCAATCAAATATGCTTAACTAAAGAGATAATTTAAAGGATTGTTCAAGAAAAGATTTGTTCGGGAGAGCCTCAGTCCTTGTGCAGTTCTTACCTTGTTAGCATTAAAGAAAAATGGATCATGGAGAATGTGCATGGATAGTCGATCTATTAATAAGATCACTGTAAAGTATAAGTTTCCCATACCTTGCTTAGACAATATGGTTGATCTTATGATTGGGTCCTTTTGGTTCTCCTAGATTGATTTACGAAGCCGATATCGATTCGCATCCGACCGGGTGATGAATGGAAGACTGTATTTAAAACTCTTGAAGGTCTTTGTAAGTGGTTGGTCATGCCCTTTGGAATGTCGAATGCACCAAGTACTCTTATGAGGATAATGAATCAAGTGCTTCGTCCTTTATTAGGAAATATTTAGTGGTCTATTTCGATGACATTCTAACCTACAGCAAACCATTTGTCACACCTTCGTGCTATATTTGAAAGTACTTCAAACAGAGTAATTGTACATCAACCTAAAGAAGTGTTCTTTCATGCAAACAAAAGTTATTTTCTTTGGCTTCGAGATTTCTAATAAAGGTGTCGCTACCGACCATAATAAGGTCAAGGCAATTCCAGAATGCCCTGAACCATGTTCCATCTCTGAGTTGTGTAGCTTTCATGACTTAACTACTTTTTATAGTTGTTTCATTTGTAGGTTTAACACTATTATGGCACCCCTTACTAATTGCTTGATAGAAGATGAGCTTCGTTGGATTGCATCTACAACTCAACCTTTCCAGGAAATAAAGGATAAGATGACTGCAACTCTTATTCTACATCACCCTGACTACTCTCATCCTTTTGAGGTGGCTTGCAATGCGTCTGCTATCGACATTGGGGGTGTGCTTAGTCAAGAAGGTCATCATGTTATTTTCAATGAGTAATTAAATGATGCCAAACAAAGATACTCAACGTATGATAAGGAGTTCTACTCCGTGGTACAAGCTCTTCGTTATTGGTGTCATTATCTCTTACCTCGAAAGTTTGTTTTATATTCCGATCATCAAGCCTTGAGATTTCTAGAATCATAAAAGAAACTTAATGCTCCACATGCCAAGTGGATAGAAGTTTTGTAGGAGTATACTTCTGTCCTCAAATATCGTTTTGGTGTTGAGAACAAAGTTGTTGATGCACTAAGTCGTCGCATATCACTCTTACACACTATACACGTCCAAGTAACTGGGTTTGAACGTCTCAATGATGAGTACCTTTCATGTCCAAATTTTGATATAATTTATAAAGAGCTCACTGAGGTCGACCACAGTGACATCGTCGACTTTCTACTCCATGATGTATTCTTATTTCATGGTATTCAGCTCTATCTTCCCTGTACTTCATTGCGTGATTTCCTCGAGTAGGAATTACATGTTGGGGGCATCGTGGGTCATTTCGAGAGGAAGAAGACTATTACCTTGGTGGGACTATCGCAGATCGAATCTATTGGCCATCCCGCCGACATGATATGGCATGTATTGTTTCTAGATGTTGCACGTGTTAAATGGCAAAGACAAGGAACAAAACACAGGCCTTGATACTCCTCTACTAATACCTTACAACCCTTAGAAGGATTTGGGTGTGGACTTCGTACTAGGTCTTCCTAAGACCTTTCGAAAGCAAGATTCCATATTAGTGATAATTGATCGACTCTCAAAGATGGCACACTTCATCCCTTGTAGCAAAATCACTGATGTTTCACACATGACCAAACTTTTCTTTAGTGAGATCATATGATTGCATAATTTACCTACTTCCATCGTATCTAATAGAGATGTCAAATTTACTAGTTATTTTTGGAAGACACTATGGAAGTTGTTCGAAACACAGTTGAAGTTTTCTTCGACCTTTCACCCTCAAACTGCTGGTCAAACTAAAGTAATCAATAGGACTTTGGGAAGTCTGTTGCATCGTCTTGTTAGTAATCGGCAAGCAAATTAGGATTTACTTTTACCTACTGCTAAGTTTACCTATAATAGTTCTGGCAATCAGACCACGGGAAAATGCCCTTTTGAGATTATTTTTGGTTATGTTCCTTGTCGACCCATTGACTTCATTCTCCTTCCACCAAATGCCCGTCCTTCTGAGTCAATCAACTCCTTTGCTCAACATATTAAGGATCTAAATGCTGATATACAATGTAGAATAGCTCTTAACAATGACAACTATAAGTTGTCTACAAACCTTCGTTGTAAAGTCCAAGAATTTCAAGAAGGCGACTGTAATAGTTCGTGTTCGTTCAAAAACGTTCCCTTGCAGTTCCATCAAGAAGTTCCATGAAATTCCATGCTAGAACTTCTGGACCTTTTTGTACTATTAGTAGGCACGACCCTAATGCATATTTGTTAGATTTGTCACCTGATTTAAATGTTAGTCAAATATTCAATGTTGAGAATTTGTTTCCATTTAGAGGAACCTTTGAGCCTCCTTCTCTATCTACAAGTGCACCAAGAGATTCCATGATACCACACCATAAAGAGTCAGTTCTACCACATACATCACCTCTTGTTGTTGATCACATAGAGACAATGCTTGGTTGTTTTCACTCTTGAGAGAGTCACTTCACATTACCTCGTTAAATGGAAGGATCGTCCATTAATGATGTCACATGGATTTTTGAAGATGAATTTTGTCACTTAGATGTAGACCTTTTGAAGCATTACTAACACTCTACCTCTACAAATTTGAGTTCTTTGTCGTTGAGAAGAATTGATGGAGATCATTATTCATTACGTACCTACATGAGATGTCAATTTCGTCCTCATTGGATGGATGAAGACTTTATTATAGCTTAGGATTTATTTTTTCATAGGATTTTTTCTAAATTATCTTGAGATATTTTAAGAATATTATATCTTAGAATATTATATCTTAGCATATTTTAAAAATATTATATCTTAAGATATTTTAAGGATATTATAACTTAGGATACTATATCTTGAGATGTTTTAGAGATATTTTATCTTTTCGTTTGTTATAAGTTTTTCCTATTTAAGGTGAGGAACTACATGTTTATTCACAGTTATCTAGGATCAGATTGTAGCTCGATTCTATTATCTTTGCTTGTTTTCCTACATCACAAGGATTGATAGATAGTTTCGCGGTGGCTCAAGAAGATATTCATGACTACCAAATGTGGTCTTGACAACTTCTTTGTAAATTATATTTTCGTAAAGCATTTGATAATTTGGACTGACAATTTATCTAGCAGTGCTTGGTTTGTTATGGTTTCTCCTTGAAATAAATCGATTGGATGACAAATGTGATAGAAACCGGTTCTGTTCTCATGAATGGGAAATCTTCTTATGGTTGCTGCCAAGCTATCTCTTTTTTCTCTAAAAATTCTTCCCATTTAGCTTTAAGTGTACAACAATGAGTTTGTTCTTCCTCTGTAAGTAGCATGTATTCCTCCTATCAAGCTCACTGATTTCTGACAGAATAGCATCATCTCTTTGTATCTTATGAGTTATGATTAGCACGAAGTGTTTTGCTTCATTCAAGAAGTTTGCTCTTTACTACCCTCAGCTTATCAGCTACCAAGTGTGCCAGATTTGAATTATCAGGAATTGTTGACTGCCAAACTTCTGTAACTAAATCATCAAAACCATCCTCCCACAGCCAGGCAGTCTCAAATCTAAAAAGCATTCCTATTCTGAAAGCATCATCAAAGGTGCTACAAAGTGGGACACGAACTGAACATGGCCTCGACAGACCTCTGATAAAAAGATCAGGAAAACAAGCATAACAAAAAACATTTATCAACACTCGATCGATTTTAGAAAGGCTTGAATCTGCTCGAAAGTTACTCCAAGTGAACTTGTGATTCTCAATTGGTAAATCTATCAATTCTAAGTCTTCAATGAGAGAGGATAAAACTCTCATCTCTCTAGCAAAAAAGCTATTCTTTCATCTCTCTGATGGTCAACAAACTATATTGAAATCTCCCAGAACTAACCATGACAAGTTAGCCACATAAGCACCTGCCAATTCATCCAGGAATTCCTGATGGTCATTCACATGTTGAGGACCACATGCCACTGTATACCACTCTATCCATCACACTTTCAAACTTCAGTGTCTTAGTATAAACACCACAAATTACCATCAAGCTATGGAGAAACCTGGAATGCCAGAGAACACAAAAACCTCCTGATTGACCCACTGCATCCACTCCAGCTTATGAATCAAACCTACCACCACTGATATAATCCAACTCTGATTCAGAAAGAACACCCATCCATGTTTCTTGAAGTGCCACCAGTTGAAAATTTTACTTCCCAATCAAATCTCTAACTGCTCTCCTCCTTGCCTCCCCCACAATGCACATCCCAGGAAAGAAACTTCATTGAGGAACATCGTTCACCCTATCATCTGTCTCTTCAAGTAAACTCCATGTGGATCTGAATTTGACCACCTGTCCTCTTAAAAAAATCTCACAATTAAGTCCTTTTACAAATTCTACATACTGCCACTCCTCTAGGAAATCAGCTTGAGAACTCTTGGCAAAACCATGAAGGGGATATGAAGGGAAACAGATTTCTTTACCCTGTGCTTGCAGATTCATGAGATATTGAACATGTTCCAGGGTCTCTAAACTAACATAGGTTTCCTTCAAAGAAGCCATTGTACTTCTATCATTTCTGGAGAGTACAGATGCTTGCAATGGGTTTTTTCCACGAGAGTAGTACCCCACGTTTCTACAGAAACATCTTCTGCTTCCTCTCTTATCCCCCATTCTCCAGTCACATGATTCTCCACTGCCTCTGCTTTAACTTTACTAGTCACAGTGTTGTTTCAACCACGTGGTCCCTGCTGTCAATCTCCTTTTGAGCTTCACTGCCAGTCACCACATGGACCCCATTGTCATCCCCTGCGTGAATCCCAACCACCTCCATGTGGACCCCACTTCCTTCCCTGTTCTCCGTGTGAACTGTAACCAGAGCACTTTCCACCACCTGTTCTACTAAAGGCTGATTTATCTCCTTGATTCCTTCAATTAATGAAGGTTGGGAAATATTCTCAGCAAGATTTACATTACCTTTAAAATTGGAACTTGCCAAAGATGTTGTATAGGAAAAGGAAGTTGCCCAAAATGATCTCGCCAATTTTGAATTTCCTCAACTATCTTGCCTGAAAACTTGGCATGAAGATCATCATCCTCCCCATGTTCCATTCCGGTTCCCAGAGAAGATGTGTCAACCTTCTCTGATTTCTGCCGAGGAGATAGAGGGTCTTCCCAAGCCACTTCAGGATCAAACTCAGCTTTGACTAATATTCTGCTATCAGTAAAAAGCTTTAAGTTTGATAGCATACCCTCCTAACAATCTGCACATAATGCAAGGTACAAGGCTACAGTCCCATATCAGAACATGAAGCCACACATTATCAGTGTAACTCTAGCTAAAGTGGTACCCTCTACTCCAGCCAGTACACCAAAGTCCAAACTCCTTGACCAACCGTTCAAAGATCTCTATCTCCCAAAAACTACAAGGTAACCTTCAAGGGCTATTCTAATGACTTCAATAAGGAACTCTGCTTTCATGGGAATCAGATCGGCTAGCTTATCTCACACTAGCTTTCCCCTTGCATCTCCTCAAATCAATAGGCTTGAGCCAGTTGAAGTCCCTGATCTCCTTCCTTGTCAAGTCTGACAATTGCTAAATTGGACATTCCCTATTTTGAGCAGTCCCACCTCCCATCCTCCCTTCTTTAACAATATTAGCAAAGGATCATTTCCTATGCTCATGTAACTGTGAAACCTCTTTAGATCTTTATCCATCCCAAGCGGTTCTATTGGCTCCCTACCCCAGATTTGGACCCCTCCTCCTGTCTCATAAAGGACATGCAGATTGCTTGTTTCCAACTCCATGACAACCACAGCAGATCACTGGATCCCGGCGCTAGCATGCCAAATGTCCCCATCCCAAACACCTAAAGCACCTCACCTCGTTCGGCCTACTCCCTCGAAATCGCCTTCTTGCCCCCTCCTCAATGCCCATTTGTTTCTTCCTCCAAACATATAATTATAATGCACCAGCCGGGATACTAGAAGTTATACTAGAAGCAAACCTCCATATGCTTTTAATTGATAAAGGATGTTGGACCAATAAACAGAAGGAGTTCCCACCATAATGCATATAAGGGTTTTGAGCCACCTACATTCAAACGAGGAGCAAACCCCAATTTCCTAAGCCTTTACGAGCCAAGCAAGCTTGTTAACATTGATTACCCTCCTCCGTTTCAATTTTTTTTACTGGACTTTTTAGTGATATTGAGATTTTTGAACTGAAAATAAACGGTTACAAACAAGACGAACAAGCAAATAAAGAAGGATCATCATCTTTAGAATCTTACTTGTCTAAGTATAAATTTTTAAGGAAGAAAAAAAATGTCACACAGTATGGCAAATAATGCTGGATACGTAGATTTACATATGAACGCTAACAAAATTTGGAACTAACAAACATGCTGGCCACAAAATAGCTGGAAATCACTGATCAAGAATCAAATACACAAAAAATGAAATGGTTACAGCAATAGTTGTCCATGTAATTATGTTATGGTGGCTGCGATACCTTTTATAAAAGCTAAAGCTACAACTTCCAGCATTGTAGAAATTATAGCAGAGAATAAGATAAACACCTGCACCATAATAGAGGATAATATGAGTCACCTGTAATATACAGGAAATTTATCATAAGCACTAAAAATGAATTCTTTCAAAATCCAACCACCAACAAGCATATACATTCATGTAAACTGCAAGGTACTGGTTAAATCAATCTGAATCCATTTGTACAAAGTATAAACTACATATACCTTATTCTAAGAAGTAAGAACAATATGATTCATGATATAAAAGATCTCTTAGTACTAAGGAATAAGTTATGCTTGCATAGTAGCTGTTTCCTGAACAAAGTCTCATCTCATACAAATAACAAGAGCCATGGCAATTACACACAATTTAAATTCCATGCCTTCAAATAGAAGAAAGTAGATCACAATCAGAAACAACATTTTTTATATGACTGTCGGCTGCAAACATCAACTGCACAACTTCTAGTTTCACATACCAAGCTTTGTCTTCGATCCTTGCTAGTCTCAATTCGTCTAAGAGCAGGTTTAGCTTAATTATCCCAGAAGCATATGACGAGAGAAAAACAATATCTCAGAATGGTAAAAGTGCTATACTGCTATGAGTGGTCACTGGTGAGTGACAACACATTAGGAAAACAGGATTTTTAGGAAATAGCTATTCATATGTTGAATGATTGAATATAATATGACTATAAGAGGCCATTAGTAACTTTAAATGCAATAAATTTTACAATATAAGCCATGGAGGTAGCTTTGCATTTCATAATCAAACTACAAATAAATGCAAGATAATTAAATGTAGGTTTCGATGCATGTAATTTGTAAACAAAAGTTCAGTTCTCCAACTAACAGCAATGAAGGATAAGAAAGCAAAGGTCAAGTGTGCGAAGGACTAGAATTACTTACAGAATACTTGTTGGAGCCTATCTGCCTCTCAAACACTCTGAAGTAATAGAGAAGGTAAAGGCCAAATACGAGTTCTGGTGTAGATGAAAAGGCAAATACAGAAGAAAACAACTTCCAAATGCGAACATTCTTGAAGATATCCTGAAACAATGAAAATTATAGCTCAAATGCTACTTCTGATGTTCGATGAAACATAAAGGAAAATCCTCCAAGTTCCAAATGGACTTGTCATATCTTGCAAGTGATGTAAGAAACTGAGAGCAATGCTTTAATTAGGGTATCTGAAATTTGAAAATCTGCATCCAAATTCTAGGATTTTTATCCAAAAAACATCCAACGGACCGAATTCAAATCCGAAAAACCAAATTCAAAAAAATTCGGATAGAATACAGATGATACATCTGATTCGAAAAAATCCGTATCTGAAAACCTACTATTGTTTTATAACATATAAGTATATAACAAATGGTTAATTAAGCTAATAAATCTAATCATGTATTCACATGAAATAAACCCCAAAGGCCAAAGCCCAAGTACCTAACTCAAAACCCTAGTTCTTTTCTTTCTCATTTCATTCTCACTTTCTCAGCAATCATCACAAAACCTAGTGGTGGTGGACACTTCTCCCTCCTCCTTCACTTCTCGTTGAACAATGGCCACTTCCCCTCCGTCTCTGTTCCTCGCTAGATGACAACCATTTCTCCCTCCTCCTCCACTCCTTGCGAACGACGGCCACTTCTCCCTCCTTGCGAACTACTGCTTCTCCCTCCTCCTTCACTCCTTGTCAAACAATGACCACTTCTCCCTCCTTCTCCGTTCCTTGCCGGGCAATGGCTATTTCTCGCTCTCCTCCTCTGCTCTTCGTTGATGAGTAATAGAAGGAAGTCATCATGATCAGTAGTTCGCGAAGTTTCACAATCTCCTTTCTCCTCCATGCTCTCCTCCTTCACAACCTCCTTCCCTCCTCCTTGCCCTCCTCCTTGACAGTCTGACAGCCTCCTTCCCATTTGCTTAATAAATTAGACAGCTGGACATACTCTACTTGTTTAGTTTCATCAATTTATCATACCTCTTTTAGATTTTTGACAGTGGATTCATGTAGTGGACGTTAGGAGTCTAGAGATGATGATACTAGTGGACAGAAGGAACTGGAATTTTGACAGTGGATTTTAGAGGAAATTAGGTAATCAACCAGTGGATTGATGGAACTAGGATTTATCATACACACTAGCATTTGCAATAACAGATTCGGATACGGATGTCAAAATTAACATCTGTTCAGATATGGATACAAATTCGAATGTAGATGAAATTTTCCAAATTCAAATTTGGATATTGGCATATTCATTTCATATTAGCTATGTTTGCACCCCTAGTTTTAATTATGCGACTATGGCCTTAATTCCATCTGCTTAGCTGATTGGAACCACATGTTAGCACGTATGACCAGAAGAAAGTTGTAATATGTGTATAGAATATGGAAAGCTGTAAAGAAAATCCAGTGTTTCTACATCACATAAATCACACATGATGAGGTACAACATCATAAAATGACTACAAGAAAAACAAATAAATCAAACAACCTAGATTTTTTTTCTACATGCCCTCCAATATAGATTTATCACAAACCCATTCTCATGGTTTCAAGTCACTTCATCCAACAAACCTAAGCAGCATCGCAATCCAAGCTATAATAATCCCATCTCAACAAAAGATCAAAAACTTTTTCTATTCCCTTGTCACACAAGTCGCTTCCTCCACACACACGTCTCCCTTTAAGGGAGAGGAAAAAAACAACTGCATCACATCCACAATGACGCTAATGGTGCACCTACAGTGTCATTCCACTACTTTGCCTGTTCGTGACACTACCACATATTGAAAAGAAGAAGAAGAGAAATCCAATCTTTAGAAGAAAGGACAGAAGGCAAGAAAACCAGAAAGCCTAGGCTTTTCCGAACCTGACGGGACAGGCCGATCCTGGCGAGGGCGCGGCCCTGGATCCCGAAGGCGACGGTGAGGACGGAGCTGGTGGCGACGAAGGCCCTAGTGACCGGAGCGTTGTCTGCAAGAAATCGATCAAAGAGGAGGAATCGAGATTGAAGGTGGGGGAAGGGTTGGTGCAGATGATCACTCACGGAATCCGGAAGGTCCACCGCTCATCTTCGTCGTCGTCGTCGGCGGGCGAGGAATAGAGAGAGAGAGGGAGAGAGAGAGAGAGAGAGAGAGATTTGGGACTTGGGAGAAGCAAATAGGAAGAACGACTAGATTCAAAATATTTATTGCTTTCGGTTTGCTTTGCTTGCTGGCCTTATTTGGTGAAGTTTATGGTTCGGTTAGGTGTTGTAAACCTGGGTCTAGATGATTAGCATTATGATGTTATAGTTATTGCCAAGTGGAAAACCGGTGAAGAAAAAATATATTTTAAACATATTCTATATACTAAGTTTTTTTTTTTAACGATAATTGTTCAACCACTTGATTATGAGAAATCACTACTAAGTGATGTAATATATATGATGTCTGTGGGAGTCGAACTTCCGAC
>JAMKQA010018158.1:0-12062 GCA_024699735.1 Posidonia australis
GCTGAACTTGCTCTAGTTGAACAAATCTTATTTTCATCTTCTTCTAGGCCTCGTGCGAGGTCTAGAGCATATCCCGCATGGTAAACTTTTCCCCCTTCGGCTGACAGGTCTGATATCCTATCATGCCCTTGGAGTGGGCTGATATCCTGAACTATCCGATTGGCATCCGTCAACTAGCCATCTCTTGGTCGGTAAGTCTGATACTCGCCATTTCTCGGTCTGTAAGTCTGAAACTTGCCATTGCTTGGTCGGTAAGTATGAAACTTGCCATCTCTCGGTCGGTGAGTCTGAAACTTGCCATCTCTCGGTTGGTAAGTTTGAAACTTGCCATATCTCTCCTCTCGGTCGGTAGGTCCGAAACTTGCCATCTCTCGGTCAATAAGTCTAAAACTTGCTATATCTCCTCTAGTCGGTAAGTCCAAAACTTGCCATCTCTCGATCGGTAAGTTCGAAACTTGTCATATCCCCTCTCGGTCATGAAGTACGAAACTTGCCATCTCTCGGTAAGTATGAAACTTACCATCTCTCGGTCGGTGAGTCTGAAACTTGCCATCTCTCGGTTGGTAAGTTTGAAACTTGCCATATCTCTCCTGTCGGTCGGTAGGTCCGACACTTGTCATCCCTTGGTCGGTAACTCCGTAACTTGCCATACCCCTTCGATCGGTAAGTTCGAAACTTGCCATCTCTCAGTGAGTAAGTCCAAAACTTTCCATCTCTTGGTCGGTAAGTCTGAAACTTGCCATATCACTCCGGTCGGTAAGTCCAAAACTTTCCATCTCTCAGTCTGTAAGTCTGAAACTTGCCATATCACTCCAGTCGGTAAGTCGGAAACTTGCCATCTCTCAATCGGTAAGTCTAAAACTTGTCATATCCCCTCTCGGTCAGTAAGTTCAAAACTTGTCATCTCTTGGTTGGTAAGTCCGAA
This sequence comes from Posidonia australis, assembly GCA_024699735.1. NCBI lineage: Eukaryota > Viridiplantae > Streptophyta > Magnoliopsida > Alismatales > Posidoniaceae > Posidonia > Posidonia australis. The sequence continues at coordinate 926 of JAMKQA010018158.1, forward strand.
ACTTGTCATATCCCCTCTCGGTTAGTAAGTTCGAAACTTGCCATCTCTTGGTCGATAAGTCCGAAACTTGCCATATCTCGCCTCTCGATCAGTAAGTCTGAAACTTGTCATATCCTCTCTCGATCGGTAAGTCCGAAACATGCCATCTCTCGGTCGATAAGTGTGACCATGTCGGTGGAACCTTGCACGACTCTCCAAGGTGCGTGGAAGCACACGAGAAGTCTCGATACAGTCACGGTGAAAATGGTGAATCCGAAGAAGAAGACTAGACTTGGAAACGCCAAGGAAAGAAAAGAAAAGGATAAGGAAAAAGAGTCGCCACCTAATCTTTTAATGGAAAGACGAGAAAAACCAAACACAAAGGGAAAAACCTAAAGAAATCAATGCGAAGGAAAAAAAACACATATATTCTCTGTGCCTACTGGATGTAGTGCACAAATCAATGCGAGCTAAAGAAAGGGTAAGGATTCTTGTTTCACATAGGGAATGTGTTAGGAACCCCTATGCGCCCGAAGAATTCAGTCTTTCTAGGTTTCCTACTTGCAAATGGTCTGCTGTGTGTATGCTTGTCTACTCTGAATGCACATGCCTAAGATGACTATGAAAATATGCCAAATCAAAGAAATGAAATGAATAAAAAATGATAATCCGGGGGATAATGTAGGCATTGAAAATACAACTTTATTGTATGCCTTTGGGCGATGAGGAAAATCATGAAAATCGGGAATACTCAGAAAGTGTCACGTAAATCAGCAGAAACTCAAAGAAATCAGAGAAAATCAAATTGGAGAAAATAATCCTCATTCAGGTCAATGTTGGCATTGTCAAACCTGTTAATGTACGCCCTCGGGCGATGGAAATTCAAATCAAATCAAAATTATGGAAGTCGGAAGAAATCCAGGAAACAATCTGAAAATCAAGTTTGAAATGAGTTGGAAATGTACACAAGATGCAAGGAAGAAGGCACGAGGATACAAGCAAGAAAAAGGGAAACAAAATGTACAAAAAGAAAGCATGTATAAAATATGTAAATTTCAGGTGTCTCTGTGCAAAAATCACATATCCTGAATGAAGGCAAAGATTCTGGGGCTAAATAAGCAAAAATGATTAGGAAAACACACTTTATGTAATTTTGAAAAAGTTGGGGGTTAAATGTGCAAAATAGTGTATTTTTTGTCAAAATTTGGATTCCTAGGGTCCAATTTGCAATTTTGTCAGTAAAACATGTGTTTAATGCAATTTTGAAGAAATTCAGGGTCAAATGTGCAAGATAATGAATTTATGCTTGAAAACATGAAACTCCAAGGACTGATTTGCAAATTTATCCTAAAAACATGCATTCAGTGTGAAAATCAGTGAAGTTCAGGGTTTAAAATTCAATTCTGAACACATTTGAGTAAAAATTTATATGTCTAGGGTTTAATTTTGCAATTGTGCCAAAAAATCATGCATTCTGAACAATTTCAATGAAATCCAGGGTTTTTTGTGCAAATTATGGACTTAAGATGAATTAAAAGTAAATCAGAGGATTTATGTCAAAATTAGAGCCTGGAAAACATTAACAAAAATGTTCAAGGGTCACATTGCAATTCTACAAAACAAATCATTACTAAAATGATTAAAAATCTCATGTAGGGGCGTAAGTGCAAGAAATAAACACCTAATTGCAATAAAAGAAAAGATAAAGAGTTTTTAGAAAAGAAACTTTTATTACTTTATTTTTTTTTAAAAAAAGAGGGATGACCGCCGATGATGGAATCCCCACCGTCGATGGCCATCTGGGATGTCTGTCTAGGCCATCCTGATGCCTAATCTAGCATCCAAGCCCACGGGAAGCAAGAAGGAGGGAAGAGGAACACATCTAACAGCTACGATGAGGCGTTGGATGGTCAAAGGTTGCTTCCCACCTCCCTCGCTGTCGACATGACTCCGGCGACGGCGTCGGAGAAGAAGAGATCCCTGGAGGCAGCGGTGCGACGTTTCTGGGCTCCAGGAAGGCTGAGGGCGTTGAAAGGAAGGTTTGCCTCCATTAAGAGGCAAGAACTGTGCCATTCCTCTTCCTCCCGATCAAGCTCTAGTTTCGCTATCGCAACAGCGACTGCGGGGATCATACGGGGCTTGAATCGAGGTCTTCGATGCTCCGGGGTGTTGGGGCAGAGCAAGGGAACATGTCCTGGGGGTCGGAGAGGTGCTGCCAGGGTGAGGGGTTCGGTCAACCCCTTCCAGGATTCGTCTTCTCCAGCAACGGCGACTGCGCATCCAGCGTGCTCTTCCTGGAGATTTCCAGAGGAAACGTCGCAGCATCCCGAGAGGTGGAGAAGCTAAGGGGAGTCTATCCTAACAAGATGGAACACGCCAGGGCATGAATCATTCAATGGATTTGTGCCCCCCACTCTCGCCTGAAAATCGCATCCGACGACCCAAATTCCGCTTGATTCTAGCCAAGGGAACCACTAGGCCCTACTGGAATCGATTAGGGAAGGTAGAGGATGTCCTGAAGGTCTGAATTGAAGAGAAATTGGACAGGGATTGGAGCTTACTTGAGCTAGTAGTGTAGGAGGTCGCCGGAGACCATCGGAGCTCATCGGAACTGGCCTAAACCTTGAATTCTTCTCCTCTCTGAGCTTCCTCTCTGATCTAAGAATCTTCTAGTGGCTCTGGTTGGCAGAAAACTCTTTGGTTGCTCTCCTCTCAAATTTTCCAAGTTTTTTTCTCTCCTTTTTTCTCTTGCAAATGGGGGAGGGTATTTATAGGCTTGCAATGGCTAGGTAGTTTGTTATGAGTTGTTATGGTTAGTTAGAGGTTGTTATGGTAGAGTGGGAAGTGGTTAGGGTCGTTATGGTGGAGTGGGAAGTAGTTAGGGTCGTTATGGTGGAGTGGGAAGTAGTTAGGGTTGTTATGGTGGAGTGGGAAGTAGTTAAGGTTGTTATGGTGGAGTGGGCAATAGTTAGGATTGTTTAGATGGTTAGAGGTTGTTATAGGTTGTTAGGGTTTTGGATTAGGGTTTAGGGTTAGGTTTAGGGTTTAAGTTAGGGCTTTGAATTAAATTTAGGATTTTGAATTAGGTTTAGGGTTTTGGATTAGGTTTAGGTTAGTTTTAAGGTTTCGAATTAGTTTTAGGGTTTTGGACTAAGTTTAAGGTTTCAGGCTATGGTTTTGAATTAGGTTTAGGATTTTTAATTAGATTTAGGTTAGTTTTAGGGTTTTGGACTAAGTTTTTGCTAGGTCTAGGGTTTTAGACTAGGTCTAGGTTTAGGGTTTTGAATTAGATTTAGGTTAGTTTTAGGGTTTTGAATTAGTTTTAGAGTTTTGGACTAAGTTTAAGGTTTAAGGTCCAACTACAAGCATATGGGGTGTCTATAGATGCCCCCCCCTGAGCAAGGTCGGAGGACGAATGGAACAGAGACTGATGCTTAGAGTTGACAAAGACACCCCACCCCCCTCTTACAAGGAAAAGGGAACAGGAGGAGGAGACCACTCCTTCCCGAGCACTCATCGAAAATCAAATGGCACGAAGTTGACGGTCTTGTGGACAGGATAGTTTGGGTTATGAGCCCACTCCAGAGAATGCAACGATTGTCAACCGAGTAGTTCGAGCTACCAACCCAAGACAAAGGGGGCACGACAGAATACCAGACCTACTGACCAACAAGATAGATGCCTTGATAGGTGTCCATCAGGTAGTCTCGGTACCAGTCCACAGAAGAAGGTTGGTGTAATCCATCTGGAGCACGACCAAAAGGGGCACCACTGATACCAAACTCTCTGAGCAAGAATTGAATGGCACATGGTAGGTTTCGGACCTACCAATCAAGAGATGGCAAGTTTTAGACTCACCGACCAGAGGGAATATTGCAAGTTTAGGACCTACCGACCAAGAAGGGAGTATGACAAGTTTAGGACTTACCGACGAAGAAGGAAGTATGGCAAGTTTAGGACTTACCGACCAAGAAGGGAGTATGGCAAGTTTAGGACTTACTGACCAAAGGGAATATGGCAAGGCTAGGACTTACTGACCAAGAAAGGAATATGGTAAGTTTAGGACTTATCGACCAAGCAGGGAATATGGCAAGTTTAGGACTTACCGACCAAGAGATGGCAAGTTTCGAACTTACTGACCAACAAGGGAACATGGCAAGTTTAGGACTTACTGACCATGGGGAATGTGGCAAGCTTAGGACTTACCGACCAAGAGATAGCAAGTTTCGAACTTACCGACCAAGAAGAAAACATGGCAAGTTTAGGACTTACCGACCAAGAGGGGAATATGGCAAGTTTAGGACTTATCAACCAGAAAGAATGTGGCAAGTTTAGGACTTACCGACGAAGAAGGGAATATGGCAAGTTTAGGACTTTCCGACCAAGAGGAGAATATGGCAAGTTTAGGACTTACCGACTAGAGGGAATGTGGCAAGTTTAATACTTATCGACCAAGAGGGGAAAATGACAAGTTTAGGGCTTACCGACCAGAGAGAATGTGGCAAGTTTAAGACTTATCGACCAAGAGACGGCAAGTTTTGGACATACCGACCAAGAGGGAACATGGCAAGTTTAGGACTTACTGACCAAGAAGGGAAAATGATAAGTTTTGGACTTACTGACCAGAGGGAATATGGCAAGTTTAGGACTTATCGACCGAGAGATGGCAAGTTGATGGATGCCAATCGGATAGTTCAGGATATCAGTCCACTAGTAAGGGCATGACAGGATATCAGACCTGTCAGCCAAAGGGGGAAGAGTTTACCAAGCATGATATGCTCTAGTCCTCGCACGAGGCCTAGAAGAAGATGAAAGCAAGACTTATTGAAATAGAATAAGTATAGCAGAGCAGATGTTGCAGAGATTTGTCCTTTTGGAGTGAATCTGAGACAGGAATGCCTAAACCTCATCAGAGGTCTAGACGAAAACAAGACTTGCTTGAGTAGGGCAAGTCCAACAGAGTAGGCTGGATTCCGCATACCTGGTGTAGAGGTTTATAATGACTTCTTTCGTCTAGGCCTAGGCAACAAAACGAGATTCTCAACTATTATATGGGAGGTCCCTAGCGCCAAGTCGATAGGTAGAAGAAAGCAACAATCTGAACCAGTTAAGCACATGTCGTCGCAATGTCGATTTCTACTCTGCATCAACCATAAGTAATCAAACAAGCTGGATAGAAGTGCTCCGATGAATTTTATTACAGCAGTCAATGAAGTGATTACATGCATTTCAACTTGCAATGAACCAGTAGCATAACGCAAAAGTCAAGAGTTTGCGTCATCCCTAGATCTCTTTGAGCCTGGAGCTTTGGTAAAAAGCATATGGCTCGGAGCAACGCTGTAGATTGGCCAGGTTTCTTCAACTTCGGCTTCATAATCTGCTGTGCAGACCTTCCCCTCTATGATTGCAAGATCTTTCGATCGTATGGAGCCATTAAGCAAGTGAGACAGCTCCTTAGTCATAGCATAAGAGCTCGGGGGGTACTCTTGGAACCAGGCCAACATTAGCCCCTGAACAAAGGAATCTTGCTGATAGCCAAACTACTGCATCACACGGACTGGGTGATAATCAACTCCACCAGTCAGCCCCTGTAGGATGATAAGCTGCATATCGGTTGTATTGAAGAAAACCTCAAAGTTATGAGTGGCCAAAGGAATGATGCGCCAAATGACTTTGTCTTCAGTCAAACTTTCCTACCACTCATACTCCTTGCGAACCGAGGTGAGCGTGCGAGCATGACTACTTTGACAGTATGATTCAAAGGCTGATCGTTGCAGGCGTAAGGCTTCTACACCCAGATGAGCAGCCAACCATACCTGTACAAAAGCTCCACAGCTGTAAAAGTGCCAGTAGCGTCGTACTGATCGGTCTAAAGTCTAGTAAGTTTCTGCCAAGATAATTGGGGCCAAGTTTGTTTGACAAATGACCAACACCAAGGCAATCTCGACGACCTCAATGTTTACAACCGTCTGACCATGGCTGAAAACCAACTCTCCGAAGAAGCAGACAATAAAGCCTTTTAACCATAGCTCATCGCCCAAAAAGGTGCGCATTCCGGCCACCTTGTCAAAGTAAGCTAGTTGTAGCATGGGAGAATGTCTATCTGAACAGATAAGTTGACGACCACAATCGCTGGTTGACAGGTCGGTTAGTTCACTCAAGACTGAGGAATATCTGTCTTGTCGTATAAACACGGTGGGTTCCAAGAACTTTTGCAAATAGCATACTTTATGGACCTCCTCTAAAGTAGGGGTCAATTCGATTCTCCCGAAGTGAAATACGTGATGGGCTGGCTTCCAAAATCGAGCAGCCGCACACAAGAAGTATCGAGAAACCTCCACCTTTGAGAGATCTAGAAGCTTTGAGGAGATCCCCCAGGTCCGCAGCTTGTCATGGTCACTTTCTGTTAACTACCCGATCCATGCTTGGAGAACATCTAAGCAGTGCATAGGTATGACCATCATGGGGAAACCCATGATTAATAGGGCGCTTCAGCTTCTCCTGACTCAAGCCACACCAGAAAGAGAAGACGATCTCCTACAAAACATGCTCAAAACTTTGGTTTAGAAACAGGCTTTAGCTTTGTTCCATTTAACAATATTTTGTAAAGTCTAATGTAGATAGATAAAAGGTGCAGCACAAATGATGCTGAAAATCAGAGAGACTAGCCCAAAGTTGAATGTTACAATTGACTAAACAGGGAGCTATTGAACAAACTACATCTTGTGCATAGCCCCGGCAAGAGATCTTGGTTACCAACCAGTTCTGACTAGGTGCCAAAAGAATGAGATATAGCCATTAAACCCTGATGATCGGGATTGTTTGATGACTAAGTCCTCATAAGGCGCTTAAGAAGCCAAATGAGGTAGCTGGAGTGCCCTCTTGGTAGATTACTGGGATCCTCAACCTATATAGCAATTGACATGCCCTTGGTTGAGTATTGGCTTAGTGCGTCTAACCATAGGACAGCTGACATGCTCCTGGTCGAGTATTACCTTAGTGCATCTAAACATAGGACAGCTGGCATGCCCCTGGTTTGACATGGATGACCCTAACCAATAAGAGTAGCTTGCATGCCCCAAGTCGAGTACTGGCTCAATGTGTCTTACCATATGACAGCTGATATGCCCTTGGTTTGATGTAAATGGCCCTAACCAATAAGAGTAGCTTGCATGCCCCTGGTTTAGGCGATGTCCTCTTGATCCTCTTAGGCTGAAAGCTATTATCCTGTCTTAGCTAAAAGAACCAGATTAGACTTTGCGACGCTTTAAGATGATGTTTATGAGAAGAATGCATGCATGCTGAATGATTTGTGGGATCTTATTAGCGCCCTCAACATTGGAATACTTATTGCCATGTATACAAGAGAATGGTAGCTCCAATCCTCACGAGACTCTATCCAAGCCCCTAGTTTTTTATGTAGCTCTCTGAAAACGCAATATTGTGTCCTGGGCTCCATTCCAAACCCCACTGGACCATAACCCTACTTTTTATTTTATTTTCTTATTCTTTCTCTCTCATAGGCATGTGGGTTCACCCTATCCTTGGCTTGGAGGTAATAGGTACCTGGCCTATGGTGGGGAGCTACTGCTGTTTAAAGGGTTTGCTAGGCCCTTTTTGGAACATGCTTTCTAGGAATTCACTCTAACTCCTCTCCAAGATAAATTGTAGGGACAGTGCTACCCGTCACGCCTCTCTCTTTTGGGCTGACTTCTATCTGTGACTTTTGTCTCTTAATTCTTTTATGTCCTTTCCTAGATATATTTTTATTTTATTTCTCACACTCTCATTCTCACCCCTAACATTTTAACACCCTCTGGGAGGTGTAGGGTCCTTGAACGGCATGGATACTTCGCCCAATTCACGATGAAAGGTGGCTCCCTCACTTCCTAGGTTACCTGAATTGTATCTACCTGAGGAGGTGCTACACATTCCCAACATCAGCAAACTTATTCCGCTTATCATCACCGGGCTAAGATCCATGCATGTGATGATGACGACAATCATCTGCCTATATATGCATATGCTGAATGGGAGTTAATATGTGTTGAGATGCAAGGCTACATGGATACAGAAAATCATTGATAAAACAAATTCATGCATGCATGGAGAAAGATGACAGTGTCGTAGAGTGAGGACACACTGTTTATAATCACTGATAGTAATTTTTCAGGTAGTATGAATTAACTAGCTCCGATTGTTCAACGCGGTCCATGTCCTCCAGGATTATTGCTCTTCTAGAGAAGACTTGTTTGACTATGAATGGTCTGCGCCAGTTGGGTCTGAACTTGCCACGACCATCTGGGAGATGAATAGCTCGCAAGACTAAGTCCCCTGCCAAGAAATTTTTAGGTCAGACCTTCTTCTGATATGCTTTGGCCATGCATTTCTGATAGCATTGCGCATGATGCATAGCTTGCAATGGATGAATAGCTCGCACGACCATCTAGGAGATGAATAGCTCATCTATCAAGTTTAGTTGAACAAAGTGGTCCTCAACCCACTTTGCCTCTTTCAACTCTGCTTCTTTCAGAACTCTGAGCGATGGTATCTCCACCTCTATAGGTGGGACTACTTCCATACCATACACTAAAGAATATGGAGTTGCCCCTGTTGAAGTACAAACTGATGTTTTGTAAGCCCACAAAGCGTATGGGAGCTTGTCATGCCAGCCCTTATGTGTTTTCGGCATCTTTTTAAGAATCTTGGTTAGATTCTTATTGGCAAATTCCACAGCCTCATTCATCTGAGAACGGTACTGGGAGGAACTGTGATGCCTAATCTGGAATTCCTGTAGGAAATCCTTGACCCTTTTGGCTGTGAAATTTGTCCCATTGTCAGAAATGAATGAATGTGGGACTCCGTACCTGGTAATGATATTATTCCTGATGAACTTTTCAGTCACAGAGGCGGTCACTGTCTTGTAAGAAGCTGCCTCCACCTATTTTGTAAAGTAATCAATTGCTACCATTATGTACTGATGTCCATTAGAAGCTACTGGGTGGATAGCTCCGATGACGTCTATTCCCCATGTTGAGAAAGGCCATGGTGACGACATGTTGTGGAGCTGCTGCAGTGGTGCATGAATGAAGTTGCCATGAACTTGACAATAGTGACATCTTTGCACAAACTGACAGTAGTCCGTCTCCATCGTTAACTGAGTAATGTGAGTGTTGCTACCTGCATTCTCTCTTGAGCCTAACTCAAGATCTTTTTTATTGGACTCCACTACTCAAGTGGGGCCAAGACTGATAATACCACCTAGACCCGCCTCCCAGCTGATAGGAGATAACCTCCTCCGGTTTAGCGTTCAGTGTTCTGTCCTTATATAGGGCCATAATAGCAGACTAACCCTGTGAAATTGTTTGTTCTGCAATGTATTCTGTCATAACTACTTTCCCCTTTCTGTGCTTGAGTTCACTCTGTGTCCTCAGCCAATACCGCCAACTGCTCCTGAAACAGGACTTCTAAATCACTGTGCATACTGTCAACTTGTGACACTACAACATCCCCCTCATCTTCATCAAAACTAAAGTCCACATAGTAGGCACTGGTAGTTTCTGGTACTTCAGGCGGTGATTTCAGCTGTCGCGACTGTAACCACATCTAAGCTGACTGATATGCTGATGATGCTACTGGTGAGGCTGCTCCTGTTGAATCCGAGACTGTAGCTGGACCTATAGGAAGACCTTCGATTAACTCCGGAGGTGGCAATGCCAACATAGCGGTCCAGTGGAAAGGACGATATCGAATCTGTTATACAATCCACGACTTCTTCTTCGGAGTAGTAGTCCTCAATACATATCCACTCTGATCCACTGATTGGTTTACTCTGTTCAAACTCTGTAAGAACAAGACTCTGATTGGGATCCAGCAATCCTGCACTAACAAAGTTAGTTAAACCCTGTGGAATAACGAGCTTTCGGTACTTACGACGTCTCAAGAATCCATCCTGCAGTTTCCACTCGTATCCCAGCCCTTCGAACTCTCGTCTCTTCTTCGCGACAATTGGTTTGGCGATTCCTTGGCCATTCCGCCTGAGAGGTGCTCCTTTCTCTTACCCCCACCTCTGACACAAATTCTCGACCATCAAGAAAGGATTGCCAAAAGTGGTCAAATGGTTGGCATGCTCAAGAATCGGAATGAAATTGACCGGCTCAAAGCGGTCAACGCGGTATAGTAAATCAGAAGGCTTGGAGTCAAAATGAACAGTTTGGAGAGATACCGAAGAGACTGCCTCAACCTCCTAATTTTGAAGATTTTCCACCATCACAACTGTGACCACGTGCCCGACCCGGAGGGAGGGGGAAGGGGACCACAGCCATGCCATTAATGGCGAAGGCGTAAGGATAAAAGAAAAGAAAAGGGAGTCGCCACCTAGTCTTTTAAGGGAAAGACGAGGAAAACCACAAAAGGATGAATGCATGAGATGCAAATGGGAAGGCTGGATGTCTGCTAACCAGAGGATGGGTAAGGATTCCTATTACGCACAAGGAAGGTGTTACGCACCCTCGTACGCCCGAGAAACTGGGATCATGCTTGCTAAGGTTTGATGAATGTTTGCTAAACTGGGATCATGCTCTAATCATGCTAATGTGTATGGATGTGACAAGACTAAATGAATGTGCAAGACGATGCGTGAAAACTGCGAAGAAATCCACATGAAATCATGATAAAGTTGTGAAAATCAAAAGGGGAAAAAAATAACCCGTGATGGGGTTAAATGTCGGCTTTGGCAAGCGTTTTGTTGTACGCCCTCGGGCGATGGAAAACCAAAACAAGTGAAAAAAACCGCAGAAAACCGAGGAAAACCCGAAAAACGAGGTAAAGACTAAGCTTGGGACATAGCTAGAAAGCGTGCACCAAGCCAAGAAGGAAAGACGGAGAAAACCATGCAAAAAGATGTGAAAAGTATGCAAAATGCAAGTGTGAGTGCAAATCTGACGAAGTCTAGGGCTTTGTGCAAAAAGCCCAAATCCGAGAAAAATCAGTATTCAGAAGCCCAAATCAGTGAAAATACATAGGAAAACACATTCCATGCATGTATGAAGAAATCTAGGGTCAAATGTGCTTCCTAGTGCAAAATGAAGTTCTCTAGGGACTAAAATGTAATTTACCCACTAATGCATGCAATGTATGTCAAATCAGCACAAAATCA
>JAMKQA010018159.1:0-10452 GCA_024699735.1 Posidonia australis
TGGATCCCTTGGAAACGCTCCAGGAAGGGGAGGAGAACCTAGAAAACTACAATGCAGATGAAATAGGATGATTGGGGTGTGTACCTGGCTGGAATGGGTTCGCCGGAGCTCTGGGACGTCGGTGGGCTCTGCTCCTCCACGTGACGCTCTTTCCTTGCTCTCGCGCTCTGGCTCTCTCCCTCCCACTCTGAATTATGTGTCCGAATCCCCCTCAATCCTCTGAATCCCCTCCTTTTTCTTTTCTCTTCCCCGCCCGCGAGCTCTGTCTCTACGGCCACCTAACCCTGCCCATCAGAACGGGCACCTGCTCCTGCACCTTATGCCAACTTCGCAGGTAGCCAGCAGCTGTCCCCCACGCCATGGTAAGGATTCTGGCAGCAAGAATGGGTTCGGTGAGGTGTCCTCTTTGGTGAAAAATGATCAAATCCTTTTATGCATGCGGGGAGGGAGAAATAATGTGAGATTGAAAGAAAAAGAATGGGCTAGGTTGCTCATTGTGGGCCTTCATGGGCTTCTAGGTTCAATTTGGGATTAATGGGCTTCATGGGCCTCCATGGGCCCCCATGGGCCCAAGTGGGCTTCAATGGGCCCAAATAGGTTAAATGGGCCTAAATGGGCCTTGTGTGTTCAATTCGGGCTTGATGGGCTTCGTGGGCCTCCATGGGCTTAAGTGGGCCTTCATGGGCCCAATTGGGTTTCCATGAATTAAAAGGGCCTTGATAGGGTTAGAGCTCAGCCACCACATCCCTATCCTGCAAAATTAGAAATTTGAGGTGTCTACAATATCTAATTTTGTGCCCCTACACAAGGACGTAGAACTTTGTATTATTCTTGGTGATGGTACCCATAACCAGGTTTATTTTGATTATATATATTAATCTACCATTTTAAGAAGAAGAAAAAGTCGTACAATAAGCTTGTGGTCCATCCAAATACCTATGTAGTAGTCGTACAATAAGCTTATGGTCCATCCGAAGTTTTTTGGAAGTCGCTCCTGCTTCCACTACAAGAAAATTGGTATTCAACTGCAGCCAAATTTCGCAACTAATACTAAAAAAAGTCATAGTTAAATCAATTAACCACGTATTTTAACTGTGGCGGAGCAAATGATTAAAAACTCTATATCTAAAATTTAGTCATTACTCAGGCTAAAGAAAACTGAACTTTAGTCACAACCAAATTTCGTAGTTAATACTAAAAAGTCGTAACTAAATCAATTTAGTCACAGATTTTAACCATGACGAAGCAAGTTGGCTATTATGTGGCTAATTTAGGTAAAATATTTTTTAGTGGTTATTTAATCTATTTCTTTTTGTAAATTTTGTGGCTAACACTGCAGTCAAGACCGTGGTGAAAATTAACCACCACTATAGCATGTAATAATGCTGTAGTTGAGCCCATGGTTGAAGTTTTGATACAATTTTAGCATATAATAGAATTTATTTTCTTTTTATCACTTATATTATAATATAAAAAACAAAATAAATTGTTTTCAAAATAAAGATCGTATACTAATTTAATAACAAATTTCAAATTCATCAAAAGTAAAATATATTAATTCTATAATCTAGTATATCACATTCTCATATTGAGGTATCTGTTATATAACTATTTTTAAAAGAAAATATAACACAAACTTAAACTATCTTAAAATATGAATAAAGGTCCAGGATTGATTGAATGAAATATTTAATTCAAATATCGTCATTTAGATGACTTATAAAATTTTACTCCATATTATGATCATCATTAGCGTTAACACTTATAGAAGTCTTTAAAAAACAATACAAATCATGAAGCAATCCTAGAATATAAACAACCTAGGATATTTCATTAAAACACATGATTCCACTATTTCAATTAAAAAAAGAATTAAGTTGAGGGACACACAAAACAACGATGTTCGTCAACATCATTAAATTATAGAAGAAATATGAAACATATTGTGTTCTTGAAATTTTGAGAATTAATTGAATTTTATAGAATCTTTAAAAATCTAAAAAGATCACTTTTAACTTGATTTGTCAAGTTCTACTACAAGTGCTTATCAAGGTATAATTTGTATATAATTTGGACACGCGCCAACAGAATAAAGTAGAGTATAACATAAAAAGTAAATATAGCTAGATATACTTACAATATTTGATGTTCAAGGTGATGGAGGCTTTCAATCCATAGATAAAACATAATTCTCAAAGTAGTCCTTGAGAATACTTCCCTCAACATTCTTTAAATTAAGTAAGTTGAAGCTCATTGGAAGATGAAAGCTAATTAACTGATTGTGTAAATAAAACAAATTATTGCTAAAAAAAGATTCATTACTAAAAAAAGGATATATTAGTAAATAAAACTACCATTTTGTAAATTCACATCTTGCTTAATGAAATAGTGAAATCAATAATTTACATAAATGTCTTTTGCTCTAACATGTACCTATTCATTACTTTTTCTCTTTTAATAAATTTTTTTAGACCTCTGCTTGAGTTAGACGACAATTAAGTTATTTCTCTTGAAATGAAATTATATATTGATAATGTAATTGAGGAAATGTCTATAATAAAAAAATTAACCTCAAGCTAAATACACATCATACCATATTCTTCCTATGACCCTTAACACTCCTTAAAGAACTAGTGTATGTCATATGAGAAGAGCTAAGAAGATTTTGAATTGCTTTTTCTAAAGTAATTTGCCATTATTCTAACTTCCATGTATTCACAAACTCATCTCACATTGGCTTTTTGACCTATTTTAGTGGAAACTCTTTGTATTTGTCATCTATTTTAAAGACGTTAGCTTTCTTAAATACTTCACATCTTGTCTTATACAACAAGCCTTGTAACGTTCTTTTACATACCCATTAAATGTTTCTTTTGCATGTCTAATCGTCACTTCATTTCTTAAGGTGTAATATTCCTTTTAAAAACAAGCATTAATCATTGTAGATAAATGATACAAAATTTAACAAGATAATTGTAATGACTTACCAATAATTTCCCCAACATCAAGTTCTTCTCTATATCACTCCAATCATTCCATGACAGTTAGTAGTTGGAAGATGATCATTGATAATATTAGCTATTTGTGACTTCACTGAAGGTGGTTCAAATGATCTACAAAAATGCAAATAACAAGTAAACATTAATACACTTATTTTTGTAAACAATAAACAATACATATACTAATTTTTGTAAATGTGATTATGAGCCACTTCAAAATCGAGGTGTTTACACCCCCCTTTAGAGAAACCACTCGATCCTACATATGCATTAGCCTCTTTGGCATTCTTTTTGAAATCTGAAGGTTGACGTTCAAGTTCTTAAGATTTGGTTTCTTTTTCTTCTAATTCAATAGAAACCTTTTTCTTTTAAAATCATGGTTTGCTTACCATCTACCTTAGACTTGACTAAAGAAACAACATTACCCATGACTACCTGTTTAACAATCACGTCATATTTTGCCTTGTGCTTCGCCTCATTCTTGATATCGACAAATCATAATAGATCATCTATCTTGACTTCTGTCTTTTTACAATAAATATTAGTGGAGAAGTAAGTCCAACCCACTGCTAAGTTTTTCAAGATGCTCCCAATTAAATATTTTTTTGAAAGTTTCATCTCATCTTTAGTTATCTTTTGATTGATTTGCAACAATTCATTGTCTTGTAGAAGCATGGGTTTGTCCTCTGAGAACTTACCGTTCTCAAATTTGTTGACGAAATGAATTTTAGCCATACACTCATCATCCTTGTAATTTGTCTCTAAGGAGTTCCAGATCTCCTTTGCAATCTCTATATTGTAATAGGAATCCACAATCCTCTTCTCGAAGTTGTGAAGAATCAAACTCTTGCACAGAGAATTAGTTTTTGTCCATTGTTTCTTTGCAGCATATGCAATTTAAACCACTCTAAGGGTCCGTTTGGTAATGATTATTAAAACCAACTTATGAAAAAAGCGCTTATTCCTGAGAAGCTGAACCAAACAGTTTTTTTAAACCAGATTATTTCATTAAGTTAGCTTTTTGTTTGTGTATGCATAAAAGCTGTCAAATAAGTTGATTATAAAAAGCTGTGAAGACTAGTTTTTTTTAAAAACGTTGCTTATGAGAATAATCTGTTTTTCCATAAGCGTTACCAAATGCTACCTAAGACTCAGTTTGGAATTGCTTTTGGATAACTTTTGGGTAGTTAACTTCTGACAAATCGTGAAAAACCATAGAAGCAGTTCCAAATAAGGTCTAGCTCTCCCACTTCTCGTAGAAACCATAGCTTCTGGATGAGAGAAACTACGTGTGAATTCATGATTTTCTAAAAATTGACTCGAGGGAGCTTCTAGTAGAAGCTGGATAATAAGGTATGTAATTACAATGCTAGCCTTATTATTTTTGATAAATTACGTAGAAAAGGAAGAAAGGGAGAGGAGGAGGGTTTACAAATAGTAGATATGTATTTTAATTTCTGATAGAATTTAACTTCTATCAATCTACTTTTATTTGCCAAATAAGATTTTTGAAGATAACTTAGAATCTAGTTTCTACAAAACTCTTAAAAGTCAACTTTTGGAAAAAATTCAGAATCTCATTTCTACATTTAAGAGATTCCAAACGAGGGCTAAGTGATTGACCTTCATTTACAATAGGACACAAATTGGTCAAAGCTTCATCCACACTCGTCAACTCTAACATAAACAACACGTCACGTCTCCACATATTGTAGTAAGAGTCATCAAACTTCTCAAGTTCGACAAGATTCCACCTTAACATTCTTATATTATGGCTATTTATAACTTAGTCGATTAATGTAATGTCGCAATAACAATTTAAGATTATTGCTGTTTGGCACAATTAATATGACTAATTATAATGAAAATCCAGATAATATGACAGAAAGACTCTTTTGAGAAAACTATCTATATGCATCATTGGTGTATTAACAAATATCGACGCTTAAAACGTTATTTGGCTCCCACAATGCAACGAATATAGTCAAACCTCTTCCAAGTACCAGCGAAGAATAGTCGCGATGCATGCATTCGCAACTGACTACCTACAAAAGAACCATTGCTGGAATGTCTTCCTGTCCACTCCTCGTAGACAAACAATAGAGCTAAACTTCGATGTATTCTCTCGAAGCATATGATCAACCCTCTTCTCGTCCTCAGAGATAATTATATAATTATTTCTTCTTTTAAATTCAAAAATGTGAGCACGAACGAGGGGCCAGGATTTTGTTTGCACGTCGGTGAAATTTGATAGAAAAAAGTGAGCCACACGTCAACTTTCCCAGCAGACAACGGTGGTGGTGCCTGTGCTACTGCTACATGTGACATGCATGATTTTATTCTCCCAAATCTACCGGTTTCTTCTGACAGATCGACACATCCATGACTGACTCCATCAACTTGCACCCTCTCCGTTCAACTTCTTAGTTTAGATTTTAAGTTTCACCAGCAGAAGAACAACTTTGTTCGGCCACTATTATATTTCACGCTGAAGAGGAGGAGGAGGAGGCCCAGAAAAATAGCCTTTTAGCAGATTCCAATCTGCTGGAATTAATGTGTCAAATGATGCAAACGAGGCGAGACATTTCATCGAACATCTGACAACCCTCTTATTGTGAAACTCTTCATTTCTCTCGAGTCACTGCATTCCAAAGAACGTGCAGGGAAGTTTTTCTTGGTACCCAAAGAATAAAGTATGCATGGAAGCGTTCGGGAAGCATGCAAGGAAATAATATGGACCTTTTTAGCCGAAGACTTTTTGATTTCTTTTTGAGCAAGGAATAATATGCACCATACGTGGTCATTAAAACATTGCACGTGTCTGCGTAGTTCAACCTTTCGAAGTGTGTGTTTTTATTCCTGAAAGAAAGTGTTTTTTTTTTTTTTTACTTTTGAAATAGATAAATAAATATTAATAATAAAATGACACTTTGAACATGAACTCCAACCTCACTCCAACAACCGGGAGATAAAAAGTAAAAAAAAAGGGGAGCAAATTAACCGCAAATGCCGGACATGGACCCTAGCAATTGTTTTATGTGCCTTGGATGCGAAATTTCTTGTATTTTTGTTCCCCAGCACTGAACATGAGCCCTGTCGTTTCTAGGAATTGCACCGAATTAATTTCAGGCATATTTAACAACGTGGTTTCTCGTGACCTATGACTGCCACCTTGAAATTGCCATCTTTAATTAATTGGTATAAATTTATTCGAACAAAGCATATATAACTCGTTCAGGTTACTTCAATTGAGGATATGGTTGGTTTCAATTTCAATAGATGTGAATTTTTTTAACAAAAAAAAAAACTGTGTGGATTTGATCATCTGACCTGCTGCTTATAATCTCTATTCTAGAACAACTTGTAATCTAAATATGTAGGGATGTTCGTCAAAATATGACATGCTGCAGTCTTTAATTATAGGCAACAACAAATGGACTTTAACTGGACCTGCTAGAATCTAACTCAATCGCTGCTGCTACTCTTTTGTTGACCTTTAGGACTTGTTGTGGTCATCATCGACTTCATGATGGTAGATCATGGGAATTTTTGGACAGTCTAAGATAATAACACACTTGTTATCATTTTTTAGATCTGGGTTACAAGGCTATTGGTTTTCTTGATTAATATAATGAAGAACTTGTCAGATTATCACTCCCACATTAGAGTCCAATGACTAGGGGTCTATATAATTCCTTGGTAGTGATACACATAATCAAGTGAAATATCAATATATAATCTTATCATTTGCTAAAAGAAAAAAACAAAAATTAACAAATGCTCAATCAACAATTCTACCTTGGGGAATTATATATATAGTTTACCGTTAACAAAAAATAAAATAAAACAAATGCTCAATCAAAAACCAAATACAATCTTCTTCTTCTGACCCCCCCCCCCTCTCTCTCTCTCTCTCTCTCTCTTCCATCACTGCAAAAAAAAGCAAGGAACATGAAAAGCTTACCGCCAAGAGAACAGAAGAAGATAATCTCTGTAATGAAAGCTTACCGCCATCTATCTAAGGGATGTGTGGGATATCTAGCGGATGTGACGGTGTCTTCTTCTTCAGTTTTGAGGGTGCAGGATATACCCATGATTCAGGAGTATCTTGATGTGTTTCCTGAGGACTTGCTTGGGATACTGTCGCATTGGGAAGTTGAGTTCCAGATCGACCTGGTGTCATGATCTAGCTCCATCTCTAAGACTCCTTACCGAATGGCACCAGCGGAGTTAAGAGAGCTTAAGAATCAACTTCAGGAGTTGCTGGACAGAGGATTCATCAGATCTAGTGTGTCACCTTGGGGTGCACCAATGCTGTTTGTAAAGAAGAAAGATGGTTAACTCCGCCTCTGTATTGATTACCGGATGCTGAACCTGATTACAGTCAAGAATAAATATCCTTTGTCCAGGATTGATGATTTGTTTGATCAGCTTCAGAGAGTTTCAGTATTTTCGAAGATTGACTTGAGATCAGGGTATCACTAACTGCGGATCCGGGAAACTGATGTACAAAAGACAACTTTTTGTACTCGGTATGGCCACTATGAATTTTTGGTTATGGCGTTTGGATTGACGAATGCACCAGCTGCCTTCATGGATTTGATGAATAGAGTATTCAAACCCTACCTGGACCAATTTGTTGTGGCATTTGTTGATGATGTGTTGGTATATTCCCCTGATGTGCAGACTCACCAGTTACACTTGAGAATGGTGTTAGAGTCCTTGAGGCAACACCAGTTCTATGCGAAGTTTTCTAAGTGTGAGTTTTGACTGGAAGAGGTCACATTCCTTGGCCATATCATTTCAGGTGAGGGAATTAAGGTGGATCCAGCCAAAGTTGAGGCGGTTAGTAGTTGGACCAGACCCAAGACCGTGACTGAGATAAGAAGCTTTTTGGACTTGACTGGATATTATAAAAGGTTCATACAGGATTTCTCCAGAATTACAACATACTTGACCAGATTGACACAGAAAGAGGTTACTTTTGTTTAAGACTGATAATGCAATGAGGACTTCAATGAGTTGAAGACTCGACTAATCACATCTCTAATTTTAACCTTACAAAACTTTCGTGCCCTCTACCAAACTTTTTATATCATTATTAGCAAAGGGCAGGGACCCCTTCCATAAAAAAAAAAAACCCACAACCAACATCAGCACCAGCACCATCCATCTGGCTTATTCCCACCCTCTTCTCTCCTCGTTTTCTCCAAGATCCTACCTTTCTCCCGAATTCCCGCCGATGACGACACTGCGAGTTCTGGGTCTGCTACCGTTTCCCGTTCCGTGGTCGTAATCGAGGAAGGCATAGCAGGTCGACTCGGATTCCGGTGCGTGGGAATTTTGGGTTCTTCTGGTTGTTTTTCGGTGGAAATCAAGGTGTTGGCGGAGGGCGTGTGTTTGGGAAGAGATGGAGAAGTACGAGGCTGTGAGGGACATCGGATCTGGGAACTTCGGGGTGGCGAGGTTGATGCGGAACAAGGAGACGAAAGAGCTTGTCGCCATGAAGTACATTGAGAGAGGCCGCAGGGTATGTACGATCCGAAACCAATCGATCGTCGATGATTTTGCTCTCTCTCTCTCTCTCTGTATATCTTTGGTTTCCTTATGTCGCGATGTGTGTGTCAGATTGATGAGAACGTTGCGAGGGAGATCATCAACCACAGGTCGCTACGTCATCCCAATATCATCCGGTTCAAGGAGGTGAGATGATTAGGGTTTGGTTGTTGGACACTTGTTCTCTGTTGTTTATTCGAATTTGCTGGAAAAAAAGGTTTGATTTTGATGGGTGGGCAGGTGGTTCTGACGCCAACCCACCTCGCGATTGTGATGGAGTTCGCTGCTGGTGGGGAGCTGTTCGAGCGCATCTGCAACGCTGGGAGATTCAGCGAAGACGAGGTTCACTTCTTCTTCTATTCTATTATTTTATTTAGTCGAGCAATGGTTCGATTAGTATGAATTGAAACGTGGAATTGAATTCAATCCTTATCTCTTCTTCCAGGCGAGATATTTCTTCCAGCAGCTCATCTCAGGCGTTAGCTACTGCCATCACATGGTAATTAGTGAAATCTCACTAATATTTTCCAATCAGATTTTGTTGGTTTTTCTTTCCATGCACCGACTTTGATGATAACCAAATAAAATTAATGCTTCTCTCTCCAGCAAATATGCCACCGTGACTTGAAGCTCGAGAACACTCTGCTGGATGGGAGTGCTGCTCCTCGTCTTAAGATCTGTGATTTCGGTTACTCCAAGGTCCGTCTCTATCCTTTTTATTTCCCAACAAGCAAATGGGAGTAAGTTTTTTTTTTCTGGTTCTTCAAATTATTCCCGTTTGACAAGTTTTCTATGGTTCAAAAAACTGCAGTCATCTCTGCTCCACTCAAGACCCAAATCAACGGTTGGAACACCTGCCTATATTGCTCCTGAGGTCCTCTCCAGGAGAGAGTACGACGGAAAGGTGAGATTATCAAAAACCATCTTTATTTGTTGTAATGCCCAAGTAGTAATTTTTTAAAGATTTCTTTGAACTAAAGATGAGTGTAAAGGCCTCCGGTCGTGGGTGATTGGTTAGGTGGAGGGCACAATTCGTCCTTTTTCTGAAGTATTGATTGTTTTGTTGCTCTCTTGGTGGGTCCATATTTTCTTGTTACAGCTCATAGCCAGAGTGTCCACCTTGTCCTGTATATGCCTCCTGCTATAGCTGTAAAATGGATTTAGAGGGTCGGTATATTAGAACTTAGAAGATTGATCTAATTCTCTTAGATTGACAATCTCTAATTTTGTACTTTGTGACAATAATATAATTTGATATCTGTCTGTTAAAAGCTTAGAAATTAACCAAAACTTTATTTATGCTCCCTGTAGTTGAGGGCCTTGTGCACAATATGAAATCTGCTCTACCTAGCAGATACTTCCATGGAATTGTCAACCATTAGCTGAATGTCATAAGCAGCCTTTTTTTTTTGGTGATACCTGTGTATTACTACCTAGCATAGGATAATATTTCATGGAATTGTAGACTATCATAACCATAATTTGAATTGGAACATCACTTCAAGTATAATCACTTCTAGCATATCAATGCATGTAAATGGTGGAGTGGTAGACCACTGTCTAGTGTCAGGTAAACTTAGGATTTTTTTTAAAATTTTTTTAATATACAGTATTTATTTTGCTCTGTTCAACCCTCCAAAACAAGGTATTCTTATCAAAGTGAAATTATGGAATCAAATTAGAAGGTTAGACCTTGTTGTAATGCATAACTTCCCACTTAAACACGAGAATTGGAGAATCATTCTTTCTTGATATGGCAATATATATGGTATAGATATGGGCCTACTTCATACTTGAAATTTGCAATGCACATGGTGGAGGGAAATGAGTTCATGTGGGGAGAGAGAGAGAGAGAGAGTGTGTGTGTGTGTGTGTTTTCGGGGGGGGGGGGGGGGGG
>JAMKQA010018160.1:0-13345 GCA_024699735.1 Posidonia australis
AGAGAAAAAAAAAAGGTCCACCTTACAATGGTGCAGGCACATGAAAGTTCACATGAGATTTTTCTCATACTTCTTTGTAAAAAAAATAAGAGTGACTGCGTATATACCATGAAATTAGGTTGCAATCTAATTGGAGTAGATAGCTCGATGAGATTAAATTCATTGTTTAAGAGAAATAATTTGCAGAAATACTAATGAAGATTTCAAAATATGCTAAACTTTAATAATAAAAAATCATTGCCTTTACTTGATTCCCCCTACTCCAGCTAGAGAATCAAGGGAAGCACATTTTTCAACTTCAAATCTAAGAGAAATTTAGCAAAATTACTATAAAATAATAAGAAAGAGGTTGTCATCCTTGTGGAAATTTTCTCATTAACAAGAGGGACAAGGATCATACTTTTAGTTACTAATATCTTTAAGTTGTACTCGGTAAGCACTCATTCAAAAGGGGACAAAACCAAATTTTAATTTAGAGAACGCCAAGGTCACATCCCATGGCGATGGCACCCCTAATGCGGGACGATGAATTAGTTCGGCCTTGAAAGTTACAAGTGATCTTCTTGCGGTTTGATTCCTGAGCCACGGAATGCATATCATGTACCTAATCAAAGAGATCAGAAGGTGTCCCAATTCAGAAATGAGACATAAGTACAATAGCTTTATTTCCTACTTGGGTAACAAGAACTCTGATACACAGCACCTGGAAATTTGTGTCCTACAACTTTCAGAAAAAGATACAGCTATAACATCAAAAGAAAAGGTAAATTATGATGCTTACAACAGGCTTGTCTTAATATCTAGTTGTCTTCTAAAACAGAGGGACAGCCAAATAGAAAATGGAATCATATTGCAGGAGACGAACCTTTCAAATATTCTCATCCTTTAACAAGTCGTGATTGAAGTGTTACTGCAAAAACCCTAGTGTGTGAACAAGATTTCAGAATAACATGCATGATCAGATTGTTTCGTGTAGGGGAAGGTGCTCATTTTGCATTTTTAGCTTGCCATCTGTCAGAACACATAAATCACAGATATTGGTTGGACAAGATGTGTTCATCCTCAACATATGTTACCCCAGTAGAAGTATTTAATGGATTTCACAATTCTACACCCCCTGTGGAAAGCTGATTGACTTGAAATTCCCCCCTTCTCCACAGGTACAAAACTCAAGACTTTTCTACAATTTAATGTGACCATTCATTCTCTGCAATCTAAACATTTTTAGATGTCGAAATGCACAACCTAAATGTTCGGGGCAAGGATTCCTAACCATCAAGTGGCTATAGTTGCATAATAATATGAATAAATTCATGATAACCTGCCATTTATTATGCAATAGTGGAGAGCATTTGTAGCGAAAGATCCTCCCCTGGTAACTTTTTCAGCTTCTGTCGTCGAACTCCATTCCAGAAATCACGGGCACTCATCACCTTCTTACCTGGAAGCTGAATTTCAAACACCTGCTCAGAGTGATACGAGCATAAGAAGTCATCTTGAAAAAACAAGAATATGCAAAGGCAAATTAGCAACTTAGAGAATAGAAGGCACCTCACCTCAAGAGCTGTCTGCCTCGCACATGGGAATATCAATGCATTGCCAGAAAACGTGATATCGTCCTCCTCCCCATCCAATGAACAGGGGTCACGAATCCTAGTGGAGATTATCTTTACTTCTACAACATTTGTATGACCATCACTTAGGATTTGGATTTTGGCCCTGGTTCCTGGCCATCCTGCAAAGGCCCGAACCTGAACGGGTCTCTTTCATGACTTCCACATGAACAATCTAAGGAAAGGTAAGCATAAGCATACCTTGTTGTGTAGGATGGAAGCTTCTTTATCAAAAGATAACCATGACTCATCAGGTTTTAGCTGCAAAGATTAAATATACGAAACTACGTGAAAGATTATACAACAGACAATAGCATGCAATAAATATGACAGGAAAACAGATTCATTGAAATAAATGTTAATTTTATTAACTGCTCGACAATCCAAACATGCATTCCCTTGGAAAGAGCAGCACCTCGATCAAACTACATCAAAGCTTTTATTAGTATAATGATAATCAAGTGTGTTTATCACATTCTCGTTTAGACAGGCTGGGACCCTAAAATAGACTTGCAAAATTTGTTTAGTAAGAGTACTTTCAGAACTCTCGTCAAATTTTTAACAAGAGTCAGACATTTGAAACAAAATATATCTAAATGTGCAGTTTAAAGATTAAGAAACCAATATGGCCATTCTATAAAATATAAGACATAAATACAAACATATACCATCACATGGTAACTCAGTAAGATAATTACAGAAAGAGATACAATAAGATTTAAAGTGTAACAATAAAGAATAAGAAAACTAGATAGCAAAACATTCGATGATTATGTGTTAACATACTTTGCATGGTAAAATTACTATCAAAGGCTAGCAGAAATCAACTGCTGGGCATAAGATGTCCATTCATCAATGTTCTGGGTGGTATAATTTAAAAAACAGGACACCTTAGGAGCCAGAGTAGCCATGGAATTATCTTGAGCTTGTGCTTTCAGCTTTGCAGAACCATCAAAGATAGATGAAAGCTCACGAACCAAGAGTGCAGATCCTGCAGAACCCAAAAGCAAGTTTCTATCAACAACATCCAGAAGTTGACCGAAGAAAACTTCAACTTATCAGCACAGATTGAGTTCCAGGAACAATGATTAAAATTTGAGGCATGCGTTGCAGTCCCTACCAATAAGCACATTAGTTTCTATAAAGAAAAAGATGATGAGTTAAAAATTGGACATACATATTTACACACCTATCTCAAACAACGATGTTAGTAAGTCAGGTGCCTACAAAAAAAAATAAAAAAAAGTAAGATTAAGCATGGAAATGTGCATGGACACCTGTAACAACAACAAAAAGGAACACACACATTAATGCATACAATTAAGAAAAAGTACTAGAAGAAAAGAAAATTATGTACCATGTAAATAAAAATTCTATCATCTAAAACTTTTGTGCTATGTCTTGATATTTCTCCTTAAAAGATGCATAATGATGTGTGACCAACATAAGAATAATGGAATTGAATTACAATTTGATTCCTACGTGATTGGAATTCCAATCTCAATCACAAACAATAGTCAATATCAGACAATAGAAGATTGATTCCCTTAAATAAGAAATTCAATTACAAATTCAAATAAAAAATATAACGAACTCTACAATTAAATAACAAGATAAAATATCTAAATACAAAAGATATATCTAACCCTACAACTAAATAACAAGATAAAATAACTAATTATCTAAATATTGTTTAATTAATTATCTTAACACTATCACTAGGAAGAACTTGATTCCGACGAGTTATGCCTATGATATTGCTTTAATAGATCTTCGAAACTAACAACACAATAAAGACATAAAGGCTTATATAGAAGAAAAAAAAACAAATCTAATGACAAAAAGAAACACAAAGGAACTTGTCACACCTCACATTTTTCCCAATAATTTAAACAAATTAAATTACGAGAAAACTAAAACTAAACAGTAAATATCTAACTACCAGGAACTGTGTGTGCGACTAACAAACTCCAGATTATATGCACTACGCTAAGTCAATCGCATGTCTACACCTGCAAACCAAAACCACAAGGAAAACACATGAGTGACCAAAGTCACTCAGTACGCACCCCACGAAAACCACGGAAAACAAAACCATAATCTATTTTCCTTTTAAATTTCTTTCGCAAATCAGGCCCACACCGACCAAAACCACAAACCAGGACTCTACTAACCCAAAGCCACAAGCAAAGGTCCTTAATGGACAAAACCACATACAGTGAGTCGGGAAGCCCGACTCCAAGCAACCTAACTCTGACCACACGCAGTCTACTGAGGAACGACCCCAGTGTTCTACACTGCCACGGTGTGCCACCCTGTGCAAGAGCCAACCACCGTCTCGCGATTCTCCCACCTGGAGAACCCTCAAAAGCCAACCCCTCCCTGGGAAGCCTGTCCTGTCTCTCAGGACGCTACCAGCTACGGTACACGTGTCTCACCCACACTGGCCACCACAGGATACGTCTCCTCACGACGTCCTCCACACACGGTGCTCAGGAGGGAGTGTCATATCTCCACACCCGACAACACCCGAACCTCAGTGCTCACAGCGACACTAGGAGTATCATACCTCCCCGTCATGCCACAAGACACCTCAACCAGTGGACCACAACCCTAGCCTCGAGACGACAGTCAAGGAGTCTCATACCTCCAGGACCCGACGCCCCTCAGCCTCAGGTATCTGACCCCCAACCTCACCAGGGGAAATCGCGCCCGACCACCCCAGAATGTCGTCACATTCTCTGGTCCCGACGACACAGTCCCACGCTGCCTTGGCCCTCACACAGAAAACCAGAAAATCATTTTCCAAACCAGGCCAACCATTTCCTTGAAATCCATTTTTCAAACCATTTTCATATCTTTTGAAAACTCTTCCAAAACCTCGATAAAACGCATCAGGTGTCCTAAGGGACCACCACTGATGACCCACAATCCCATCTTATAGGGACAAAACACGACATCCAAAAATTCATCGAAAACACTTTCTAATAAACCTGTTTGGGTCCAGAAATCGGTACGCCGAAAGTCACATTCAGTATGTCGAAATCTGTTGATTCGGTAAACCGGTTTGATTCAGTCGACCGAACTGGGGTCAACGGTCAACACTTAGGCTAAGTTCGGTATACCGTCCAAAAACGGATGGCCGAATTCTGACCAGAGGACCACACTGATAGAAAAACGGTATACCGAACGAAATCGGTATACCGAAATCCACTGATTCGGTATGTCGTATCCATTCGGTATGCCAAATTCTGTGATCCCAGAAAACGGCCTAAAACCCTACCGTCTGAATCGCCCCAACTAGGACCTTCGATTGGACTCTTTAAACAAACACCAAAAATCTTGCATAAAACATATGATGTAGACCCTTGAGTCTACTCCAAAACACAACAAACAAAACTAAAATCCATTCACCATACATCAAGATATAAAATCGGGAAGACAAAAGGGTCAAAAGGACCCAAAACACACCATTCGCCATAAATGCCAATAAATGTTCCATAAATATACAATAAATCGCAATAAATTTTAGGAAGGAAAATTTACCTAGATTTAATACAATCCTAGCATTTTCTACCAATTTCATGCTCTCTATTACTCAAAATGGAGATGCGTACCGGAGAAACGCCTCCGACGATCTCCGACCGACTCCGATGAACTCCAACGCAACCACGGCCACAGGGCACACCACGCGAGAGTTCCGCGCACCACCACGAGTAACCACAGTCTTCCGCTTCGCTCCCTCGACCTCTTCCTCTCTCTCTCGGTGCACGCGCGATGCAGAGGGAAAACAGAGGAGGTAGGGGAGACGAGTGGAAAGGAAGAAGGGGAAGGAGGAGGAGGAGTGAGGAGGAAAAGAAAGAAGGTGGAGGAGGAGAAAAAAAAGTGCGCCGCCGAGGAGGAGGGGAAAGGAAGAAGAAGGAAGGAGGAAACGGCGATGGGTGGCAATGAGAAGTGTGGTGCGGCTTATAAAGCCTGCGCCCGCAATAGCTGAAAACGTACCCACCTGCGCGTCTCAGCCACCGACACACGGCACGAGCAGCCAACCGCCAACCACCACCAACGAGGCCAACTGCAAGCCTCAACCACCAGCCCACACATGTAGGCCCCATAGGGACCCCACACGCACAGTGCCACAATGCACAGTGCCAACCACGCACAGGGACACACAAATAGAAGCCAGCCCAAAAGCACAAAACTGCACAACAGTCTCGGAACAGTAACACCCGTCCAGGAATAAAATTCATAAAATTGTAAATAATTACAAAATGAATTTTACGAGTGTTACAGTACTTCAATCAAATAACAATCATTTACATTAGAAACTAGATTTACACAGAAATCAAGCAATAAAGATAATATAAATAAGCTATTAAGAACATGGCAAAGCTTAATAAGTCTAACATAAAGGCCTTAAAATAGGTCACGTGGATATCACTAAACAAAATAAACATAATATTACAAAATATGCAAAAATAATAATAATTCTTATGATGTAAGTTTGCATCCATATAATTTATGTTACTTAATGCAAATTTCATTCGAATATCAACATATAAATCCTCATAATATTTGATACATGACAAGATGAGCTTTATAAAATCATTTTCAAGTGGACATAAATTTAAATCACACAAACTATACAATAAAATATGGGAGACAATATCCATAGGGTCACCAATTAAACAATTTAAAGTATGTAACAATTGAAGTTCTCCAATTCTCATGTTGTTTACTTCAATGTCACTTTGAAGATTTAAATTTATAAATAATGATAACTCAGGAGATGCAGTAAAAGAAAAAAGATCATCATACTTGGAAAGTGAAATAGAAGGAGCATTGTGGTTAGATTTTGTGAAAACCGAGAAAACCTCTATGAAGACAAATACATTGTACTTTTATGGAGATTCAACTTTAAAAATTTGAGATAATTAATCTAATTCCTTAGCATCACGTTCTTAAGGAGGTTTCTCTTTAAAAATTTGAGACACTAGATCTAACTTCTTAGCATCAAATTCTTGAATTGATTTATTTATAGTTGGAGATAAACGATCTTATTGCTTGACTGTGAAAGGCTTACGACTATTTGACTTTGGTTTCGCAAATAGCAACTTAAAGGACTAGTTTTAAGATTTAAAAATATATGTGTTATTTTGCATGTCAGGCCAAACTTACTTTTCTTGAAGCCATGAAAAACCTAAAAAAATGTAGTTGATATTCATTGGAAAAACATCTCACCAAACATGTACAAGATAGTT
This sequence comes from Posidonia australis, assembly GCA_024699735.1. Classification (NCBI taxonomy): domain Eukaryota; kingdom Viridiplantae; phylum Streptophyta; class Magnoliopsida; order Alismatales; family Posidoniaceae; genus Posidonia; species Posidonia australis. The sequence continues at coordinate 6,872 of JAMKQA010018160.1, forward strand.
ACCCATTTAGATATAAATAAGACATCTTCAAAAATCAGAAGAGTAATGTCATTAACCCAAGGAACGTGGAATGGATAAAGATGAGACTTAAATGTCAAATTCATTATAGCAATAGCATTTTTAGACGCAACATTTAAAGAATTAGCCTCATTTATGATAATTTTGCAAATTTTAATTATACACTTCAAGAATGTATGAGATGATATAGTGCAATCTGAATTTTGTGTGTCACTATTGTTTTTTAGAACACATCTCACAACATTGACAAATAGATCTCTTAATATAATTTAACATTACAAATATTTCATATATTGAAAGAGCAAAAAAAATTCATTACTTATTGTTAAGATTTTATCGTTGATTCTATTAAGTTGATGCTCAAAGGAACGATGGTAAAAGGGAAATGTGATCTTAAAGAGTTAGAAAAAGATTCGAACATGTTGAGACATCAGCGAGTTACACATAAAATAATTAAATTAAACCGAATGAAAGCACATGAAAGAAAGAAAGTACAAGCCATCAATATACGCAAATGCTTTAAGTAGTGTGTGCATAAACAAGGACAAATATAAAGATGTAGAAAGATATACACTAATAATTTTTTTATTTTATATAAGTAGTGAAAATATTAAGGATTGCATAAATATCTAACCACACTGAAATCAATGTAAATGAACATTAAGTGAAGAATGGGATACCATCCTTTAATATCAATAAGAATTCTTTCGTCTTCTTTTTTTTTTCTTTGTGAAACCTTAAGGTAGCGACAACAAAGGTGACAATAGGACCTTATGGTGATGACAACACGGAGGCAATGACAACAGTGATGTTCATGATCAGATGCGTATAGTGGACGACGATGAAGTGTAAGTGGGATTGCTACGTGATAACGGGTGGAGTGCATGTGCTCCGATGACGAGGCAAGGTGGTTGTGGCTTGTTGATTGGGGCCGACAAGTATACAGTGGTGGTGGCCATGGTGCAGTGGTACGGTAGTGGAAGTGATGGTGGTGTGCAGCGACGACGGTGGCAAAGGAGAGGCAATTGCAGTAGTATTGGCAGCATTGAGAATGCAAAAGAAAAATCGATAACATATTTTAATCTCAGAAGAGGGACCAAGTTTGCTATGGTACCAAATTGATGTAAAAACAACATAAAGATAACAGAATCAAATTACAATCTAATTTCCATGTAATTAGAACTCCAATCCCAATCACAAACAATACTCAATTTCAGTAACTAAAAAATAATTATCATCAATAACTATATGGCAATAGGAGGTTGGTTCCCTTATAGAATACCCAATTACAAATTCAAATAAAAGATATAACTAACTCTACAACTAAATAGCAAAATAAAATATCTAATACAAAAGATATAACTAACCTTACAACTAAATAACAAGATAAAATAACTAATTATCTAAATGCCAACTAACTAATTATCTCAATACTATCCTCGTCGCATACTTGTTAAAATAAACAAGTTCACCACTAAAAGCACATATGAGATCTTTAGATCAAACTTCAACCTTTCTCTTAACTTGTCAAGTAGAGCATTAATAGATTTTTTTCCCCTTTAATATAGCTTTTTTATTAACTTCCATTAAATGCCGATGAAGTTCATTCAGCAACTCTTTCATTGAGATTCACATTATTATATTTATTTGGATAGTACTATTTTCTATTGACCAAACCACAGCAATATCCACCATTTACTTGGTAGCTCCAGAGAGACCTCGACTCTAGAATAATTCTACCACTCATTATATACAGGTGTTTAAACAATCAGTCTGAGATTTGATACAAAGATTATATGCACAGAGCTGAAGGAGAAACAAAACTTTTTGTGCCGTAGAGAGTCAAAAATGCCAAAATAACAGATGCAATAAGTTAGGTACCTTAATATATTCATCAATTTCCATTGTTTCCTTGGCAATGATTGGTCCAGCATCTAATGCACGTACCGTGTAAGCAAGTGATACACCTGTTTCTTGGACACCATCCTGATCCAAATAAAGTACATTTAGATATGATTTCAACAGTCTCTGAACCAACAACACTAGAAGAAGATAAAACCTGCAAAGCTCTTTGAACAGGAGCAGCACCACGATATAGAGGCAGCAAGCTAGGATGTATATTAACAGTACCTGCAATGAATGTCAAACAGAGAAATATGAGTTAATACTCAAGCTTCCACTATTTATAGAGCATTTTCTTTACTACCAAAATATCACTGACAAATAAATTAATTAATGGCAGATGTATTTTAAGTTTGCAAACGTAGTTTACTGAAACATGGTTCAGATTTGACTGCAAACCAGTAGCTCAAATGTCCAGTGGTAAAAATCAAGAAGCTCATACAAAGCATGTGATACTTGAGCAATAATATGCCTTTTCAATTTATATTATTGCTCTAACATCTGTAAGTAATTTCCACTAGAACTTCTAACTTCTAAGGAGAAGGCATGCACCAATCACATTAAAGACAGACAAATATATGTGCAAACCACCAAATGAATGGTGTCATGATAGCAGGTTATGATTATTCGCAATAAACGTGCAGCATTGCAGCAGTAGGATAAGCATTAGAATAGAAATCAAACAAATCTGCTTTTCCATTTTTTTTACTTGAAACTAAGTTGAGATCAACACCAAGAGATTTATTTCTCTTAGCTGGATTGCCTGGTAACCTCAGGGACAACAGAAAATTACGTAAAAGGAAATAAATCAATATATTCAACACCAAGAATAGCAGGTGTTTTCAGTTCGATCTCAGATATGTAGACCAGTATCAAGTGAATTCAGAAGATATTAAAGGAAACATTCCATAATTAAAAAATCTAGATGCAGATAGTGAGTTGAGAAGTTGCATTGGACTATAATAATCATCCAAGTATTAAATTATAATAATCATCCAAGTACCATTAGCGATTTACACTAACCACGCAATGGGATCTCGAGAAACTTGCTTGGTAAAATATTTCCATATGCTGCTGTAACACAAAGCCCTGGATTTAAGGCCTTGAGATCAGATAAAAAGGCTTCCTGTGTCACATGAACAATGCAAGTTTCAGTCCTGTGTAATCAAACATGTATGATAGGCATACCATCTTGTTAAACCTCAAAAGTTTGGTACCAGATCTTTAGAATATCCTTTGGCTAAGCCACAATTTATGAAGGAAAATAAAAAACCTATTCCTCCTAAACATAGAAATATCAAAGCGAGGATACAATGGTATAAATATCATGGACTACTAATGTATAGTAGCTTTGAGAGACTGAGATGTCAAATATTTGATAGAGTTACAAGAATGTGACTTACAACTTGATAGCTGCCATTACACATAATAAGTTAATGGTATAAACACTAGACGAAAAGAGCAAACCTCCCCAGCTCGCTCCGGTGTAAAAATCAGATTACTTGGGAATCCTCTATCAAGAGCTTGTTGTGCAACAGGCGAAGGCATCACCTTTCTCCCTCTTTCTCTTCTAGAAGGTGGTTGTGTCACGATTGCTGCAACCTAAAGTTGAACATCATTCTTATGCTAAGCATTGTTGTCCTGTCATAGCTAAAATACTACAATAAAAAGCAAGAGTTCCCATTCTATAAGAAGTATCACTAAACAATTGCAGCATCACTTGGCAACATCTACATAAAGCTAAATTACCAGAAGGAAACAACACAAGCGCAGTTCCTGATGTTCCACAAGGAACATCACAATAACTCAAATGAAAATCTTTTATGGATATAGAACTAAATTAAAAACTCTCGCAATGTTGGATCCCACACGATAAGAGCATCATAACCGACACTAGAATCACATTTGAGCAACTCCCTACCAAGAGACCACACTACTGAACAAAAAAACCATTTTTTTATCAGGAAAACCTCATTTTACATTCCAGCAGACTAAAAACCACACAAAAAAAACAAAAACCCATTTCTCAAAACACCCCAAATCAACATAAAAACCAGGTTCACGAGCTACAGGAACCAACCATTTACCTCAAAATCGGAGCTCGGTGTTCCAGCGGCGTCGAGAAGCTTGTCGAGGACCAGAGCCGATACCTGCAGGTTCCCTCTCCACATTAGAATAGAGTAAAACATAGACTGATGGGGGGAGGGAGAGAGGGAGAAGGATAGAGAGAGAAGAACCTCAGGAGAACCCATGAAGACGAGTCTGTTCTTCCTGCTGGACGGGGTGATGGCAGCAGTAGCAGAGGAAGAGGAGTAGGAGGAGGACGAGAAAGTGGAAGCAGGGACATGGGGGCAGCAGAGGAATCGGCGAACAAGGAGTGCAGAAGTCTGTGGTGGTGGCATCCTCCTCTTCTCTTCCCTCCTCACCTTCCCCTCCAGGCACCAGGCAACTTCCAACACCACCTATCTCCCGTCTTCCCCCTCCCTCTCTCTCTCTCTCGTTATATTTTGGGATTAACTTACGAGAAGTCCTTCCACATATGAGGTCATAATTCATTTACATATACTTTGATTAATATAATTTAATTTAAATTAAATAATTTTAGATTTATTTCTAATCTAACTTTAGTCTAAACTCAAGTCAAACTTCGAATTAGATTAGGTTGATTCTTAAGTTTTATATATATTAATTAAAAAATAAAGATTACATTTACAACATATCATATAAAAATATACAATACAAATAACAACATAAAATAATAAATAATTTAGTTAAATTGTAGATAAATGTTTGATTTCTCGTTGTAAACAAAACATAAATTCAAATTTTCCATTTATTTCTTGGTATCTATGTATTAGTGTGAGACTAAATGTACAATACCTCATAATATCTTCATTATTTGACTTAACAATGAAAGAGTAGTCAACCATCTATAAGTTGTCATAGTGAAACCTACAAATTCAAATTTCTAAACAAGATTATAGAATCTCTTTAATTATACATTCATAATGGTAATTGTATGATATTACATTTAAAGAAATGACTGTGACGACTGTTATGAAAATAAAAAAGTATAAAAGTCATCACAAACTATTACCTAGGTTAAGAATAAAGTTAGTAGAAGGTTGATTAAGAATTGTTATGAAATAATCAAGGAGTCATGCTCTTTCCTATACTACAGTAAAAAAGAGGTTTATAAAAAGAGTATTTATAAAATTACTAGTAACCTTTGTTACAAATAAAAGAATGTAATGAGTGATTTACAAATCATGTATGCATGTCACTCTCAAGCATAAACTTAAATGATTTATAAAACTTACTATTAAACTTAATTTGTCACATAAGAAACCTTATAAGTTTGTTCCAACAAATTAAACAAAAATGGAGTCCTATCCACTTAGTTGCCATTGTTTTAGCAAGTAATAGCATAAGATAGACATAAAGAAACAAGATTAAATTTGAATTAACCAATTAAAAGCAAGATTACGCTTGTTTGTAAGATAATAAAAGAGAATTCAACTTTATAGGAATTTTGTTGTATAAAAGAAAGGGATTCAAATTCAAAATCCCACTTTAAAACCTTTTAGTTCAATAAGTTATCGATAGAAATCTCAGAATCATATTAAGAAATGCGATCATCAATAAAAAAACAACCAAAAGAGGAAGGAGAGAGATTTTTATTTTTTATTAGATTTTTTTTTGAAATCAGTAGATATATAATTTTTCTCCCTGTGGTCCATGAGATTCGAACTTAAGAAGAAGGTGTAAGTTTCATTCTTCTTAACTAACTGTATCATAGTAGTTGGTCATTTTTTTATTAGACTTTAGAAGACGTTAAATCCATATACATTGAAGTTGAAGATTCCACAAGTTATGAGTTTTCTTCTTTTTCCTATGGCTACAAATGGATCCTGTCGTATGTTTACATGATCTAATAAGTTGCCCATGTGTTGAACAAAACTCTTCCTCCGTCTCCTTGCATGCAACACATTTTAATGTGATTTTTTAAACATTTTTGTGGATAGCACTTATTAACCTCGATCTCAGTATTTTCTCCGTGTCTACATCATGAACATAATGGTCTTATCATTAGCAATGTGCATTGCAGTTGGTCTACACTTATTTTCAGCTAAAATGGAATATACTAATCATGGACTACAATTTGCCTTGTGTAATTCCATTGCCAACTCACAAATCAAGATTTTCCAATTAACTCCACATCTTCCAATGCAAAGCTTAGCACAATGAAAGAAAAACAAGAAATTTCCTTCTAAAGACTGTGGAATCTCCTCTTCCATAAAAGCTTACAATCAGGTGTTGCCTGAAAAATAAAATCTCAAGATGATATACCAAAGCACGTATGATATAGGAAAAATTTCAGCTACAAATAGGTCGTTATAGTCCTTCCATAGTTGTATTAAAAAATAAAAATAAAACTATAATGTAAGATAAATAGTGTTATTTGCGGTCTGTCCACACAAAAAGGATGTTTACGAGTGAACTGCAATAGATTTCTTCTTATATGATATGTATCAGAATATGTATGGTATACCA
>JAMKQA010018161.1:0-13154 GCA_024699735.1 Posidonia australis
AGCCTGATAGTGAGGAAGCAGATTTTGTACTGAGGCACTTTCTGCTGGAGCTGCTGGCTTTGATCTTCTGCGATTCGTCGGCCTACTGTATCCATGCTGACTGGATTGCATATCTGACCAACCTGGAGCACCTGGATCACTATGGCTGGGCCGGTGCTAGCTACACTTGGCTGATCTGTGGGCTCGACAATGTGGTCAAGCTTGGGCGCTGCTCTTATGTAGGGTTGTACCCTCTACTGACTATAAGTATTTGCTTCTGTTACCTTGTAAAACAAATTTCTTTTATGCTTTATACTTGAAATACTGACTTGTGCTTGCATTTACAGTACTGGATCATGGAGCACATCACCAGAGGGCATTGCATTGGTCGCCTGCGGGACGAGCTCCTGCCCCTTCCCCGCTAGTGGGTCGAGCCTGACCACCGGGCTGCTGCTGGGGTGTTTATCTATGAGTCCTACCGGTATCTGCTGGACCTGGTAGAATTCGAGGATGTAAGTCTCCTTATGCCTTTTAACTTTAATTTCGCATGCCTGTTGTACTTTATTTGCTTACAACTCCCTATTTCTGTAACAGGTCCACCTACGCCCATTTGCTCGATATGATGGCTTCGACTGGGCTTCCTTGAACTTTGGCCGCGTTCTTAGGGATAAACATATGAGATTTTATTGCATAAAGAAGTCAGCCTACTATCTCCGAGGGCGTGTGCGGCATCAGTTCTTTGATGTATTCTGCATTCCTGCCCCTCCTCCTGCTGACATGGATCGCCCGGCTACAACTCGTTCAGTTGCTAGAAGCCGGCATGCAGCTGCCATGGCTTCTCAGGACAGGCACGTCCTTCGAGAAGTCAACTATATGGACTATCTTGCTTGGTACAGGCGTGTGGGGAAGCCGTACCTGTTCGAGGAGGCCGTGTGGGATAGCCAACGTGGGATGTGGTATGCGTCTAGCTGGGCTTAGGTACAGAATTTCCATTTCTGCTTTTCATTGCTATTGTGTGAACTATGACAGTCTGACATTTGCTTTAATTCACAGGGCTTCGTGGAGCAGTTTGGGGCCTTCTATACTGACATCCGCCGAAAAAGGGTAAAATTCTTATTTTGCCAGCTACCATCTTGACTATATCTGACACCTTTATTATTTTGCAGGAGCTGCGCTGGCACAACATCATTAGGGTATGCTTCTCTTTTTTGCCTCTGCCGCCGCTTTAAAAAAAAAATCTTTATTGCTAACACAAGTTTGCTTTTGCAGCAAGATTTTCCTGTCCAGAGAGCGAATGTAGCCAGCAGTGGGGATTTCACTATGGAGGCGTCTGAGGAGGACTGTTCAGACACCGAGGTCACCCAGGCAGTTCGCGACTCTGCTCCTCGTTCTCAGGCTGCCGCAGCTGCTCAGTGGTCACGCCGAATCACTCGATGAGGCAACAGAACCTTGGCTGAGTATTTCCAAAAGGCGGCGTCTGATGAGGAAGATTCGGAGGAAGAGTAGCTTTAACTGTAATTTTGCTGGAAATTCTGTAATAACAACTGGCACTTTGTAACATTTTCTAAAAAAATGTATAAGAGATCCTCTGATTCTGCGATGTACCCGTCGGGGTTTTGTATGAGTAGGTTGTATGCAAACAATATGCGATGCAGGGTTAAACAATTGGCACCGATTTTGGCGATGCCAACATTCTGAACAGACGCTGCTGAAATTTTCTGTCATTCCGGGCGCCACTTAGGTGCGCCGCCGTGGTGCACCGCATAGGTGCGTCTACTATATGCACCTCCTAGGTGCGTCTCCAGAAATGGCGAGTTTCGTTTGCCGTTTTTCCTGAAAACCCTTCCTGGTCTTTTATATAAGACTGCATCCTACGACAGGCAGTGCCGTCCTTCTCTGAAAAAACTCGGCGACAGTCCTTGCTTCCTCACCTCTGCTCATTTTGATCTTCCTAGACGCAGATTCTGCATCACGATGGTACGTGTTTTTCTTTGTTCTACATGTTTTCTATCACTGATCTTTGCAGATTTGCTTGTTTTCTGTTATTGCCTTTGCAAATTTTCCTTCCTGCTACATGTCTTTGCAGATATTGGAACAATGCTACGTGTCTTTGCAGATTTGCTCTCTTTCTGCTACATGTCTGCGGATTTTTTTTGTTTCCCTGTTACATGGCTGCAGAATTTGTTCTTCCTGCTACATGTTTTTGCGGATGTGCTTGTTTTCCTGCTACATGCTCTTACAGATTTTGAACAATGCTTCACGATTTTGCATATGTTTCTTGTATCACCATGCTAGATCGCTATGCTTATCCCATGCTCATATCAGGTTCCATCTTTTACTGCCATATTTGCAGAGTTATCCCACCATGGTGACCCCTAGGCACTGCTCTGACGCCTTGCTTGGCTAGATTGATGCTTTGACAGCTGATGACCGGAAGCAACTCTTGATTTGGGGTATTTCTTCTTCCCTCCTGAGCATAGACAAAGTGGAGGTTAACTGGCATTTGCTATGCGCCATGGCCCGATTTTGGAAACCAGCCCTGCATGTTTTCCGCTTTGGGAAAGTGGAGATGACTCTAACTTTGGAGGAAGTCAGGCAAATCTGTGGCCTGTCCCCGTTCATGTCCTCACCAGTGTTTTACTGCCATGCTAGTTATGCACACGTCGTGAGCCGGCTCACGTGTATTGCCAAAGAGGTTTGTGAGGAGAAGCTCATCTGTAAGGATGGTCCTACACCCATGGTGCGCCTGGATTACTTCGATTCAATCATTGGTTCCCGCTCCTCCATGGGTACTCCATGGCTGTATTGCTTTGTGCTACGCTTTCTTGGGGAGCTGGTCTTTAGCCATGGCCAGACGACTGTAGCTATTGAGGTAGCAGAAATAGCCTGGGCGGTAGTGGTTCGCCAGATCGACTTGGCCTCTATTCTGCTAACCGAAACCTATGTCGGCTTGGACCGGGCGTTGAGGTGCTCCCACCACTTCTATGGATGTGGCACCCTGGTACAGGTAAGCAGATCATCTGACAATATTTAATATTATTTTGTTGTGCTATCGTTAATCATAATTCCATTTTTGCCAGGTTTGGTTTGCCGCCCATTTGGGAATGAAAGTTCCGCGCCCTCGGCCTTCTGCCTTTGAAGCTTATAGCCGCACCCATCACTCGAGGTCACTCCCGGGGGGTGCATGAGCTGTGTGACAAACTGCGGAATCTTGATGCGGATTCTGTGACATGGTGCATCATATCTTCTGCATCATAGAATTTCACTGCCTTCTTTAAGGCCATGGACATGCGACTCGTGGTCCTCACTGGATTCTCTGGTGGCATGGAGTATCACCCCGTCCGGGTCCTTCGCCAGTTTGGCTTCTGCCAGGACTCCATTGAGCAAAGCCCCTGCCCAGATGGACTGAAAAAGCATGTTGCAGGCTCAAATGCGTCTACTACTGAGTTGGCTCGACGAATGAGTACTGGTATCAAGTCTTCCAGTCTTGCCATCGTCAAAGGCTCTGGCTGCACAGCTGGGTACGAGGCTGAGATAAGAGAGACGCCGCCCTTGAGCGAGATTCCGCCTAGTGGCACAAATTTCATGGAGGCTAGTAGTTCAAAGAGGCCCCGAACTGATTAGTGATATTTGTATTCATGATAGGGCGCAATAAAATTGATGTTGCTTTGCATTGCTTACTGATTCTTGCAAGTCTATATCTGCTAGTCCGGATCAATTTAATTGGCATGTCTCCGATTTCAAATCCCTCCATTTTAAAGAAGTGACTATCATACCCCTGGCCGAATGCTTACTTGCTCAAACCACGACTCATATGGCGGCTGACATACCCCTGGTCGAAATATGAACAAAATGCCTTGCGAAGTGAATGCAATTATGCTTTGACTAAAAATGCACCCTAGCTAAATGCTTACACGACTCATAAGGCAACAGACATGCTCCTGGTCGAAATGCGAATAAAATGCCTTGCAATTATGCTTAACTAACATGCACCCTAGCTAAATGCTTACACGACTCATAAGGCAGTTGACATGACCCTGGTCAGAATGCGAATAAAATGCAGAGAAATGACTAATTGATATATTAGTGCCCTCAGCGCCAAGGAAGCCTGTTTTGCCTGCTATAAGAGGTGACACTGTCCTCGACTCATGTGATACTAACCTAAGCACTTAGGTTTATTTGTGGCTCTCCTTCAGATTTATGGGCCTCATGCCAAAGTCTTGGGGTCCTATACCTACTTTTTTTTGAGGATTCATTTTTCTTTTCTCCCTCATAGGCATGCTAAATGACCCTACTCCTGCTCGAAGGTAATAAACACTTATGCTGAAGGGGTGGCTGCTATTTCTGTTGTGCTGAAGGGGTGGCTAGTCCCTTTGATCATATAGGCTTAGTAAGTGCGTGCTTCGACTCCTCTCCAAGCTAAATGGTAGGAGTAAGGTTTTTTACATGCCTCTCTCAGTGGAGCTCAGCTTCTGTCTACTACTTCTGTCTCCTTATTTCTTTTGTGCTCCAAGGTCTTGTGTATTTTTCCTTGCTGCTCACTCTCTCGCTTGACCTAACATTTTAACTCCCTCTCGAGATATAGGTCCCATGGGAATTTGTACATTTAGCCCACTCCTCTGAAATCTCTCTCTTACATCCTAAGCTTCTAGGGTAGTGGCACATGAGGAGGACTTGACACATCCTTCACAGGCAGGCTCCCAATTTTCCTCATTGGGCTATGAAGATGCTATGCAAAAAAGGAAAAAAGAATGCAGAGGATTACTTATGCTGTGCAATGATGCATGACTCACGGTACAAGGCATTAGGATCAGCTGAGAGTCATTGATAGTACTTCTTTAAATAGGAGGCATTGACAGGCTCTGACTGCTCTACATGGTCCATGCCTTCAAGAATGACTGCTCCCCCTGACAGGGCCTCGTTGACCACAAAAGGTCTGCGCCAGTTGGGCCTAAATTTTCCCCGTGTATCTGGCAAATGAATAGCACGCAGGACCAAGTCTCCTGGCTCAAAGTGTCTCAGACAGACTTTCTTTTGATATGCTCGGGCCACTCTCTTCTGGTAGCATTGGGCATGATGCAGGGCTTGCAACCTATGTTCATCAACTAGGTCTAGCTGAACATTGCGGTCCTATACCCACTTAGCCTCCTCTAATTCTTCTTCCTTCAAGATTCTTAATGATGGAATCTCGACTTCGAAGGGAAGGACTGCTTCCATGCCATACACCAAAGAATAAGGTGTTGCTCCTGTGGATGTCCGGATGGAGGTTCTATAAGCCCATAATGCATAGGGCAGCTGCTCGTGCCAATCTTTATGAGTCTCGGCCATTTTCTTCAAGATCTTGACAAGATTCTTGTTAGCCGACTCTACTGCCCCATTCATCTGAGGTCAATAGGGGGAGGATCTGTGATGCCTGATTTTGCAACTGTGGAGGAAATCCTTAACTCTCTTTGCTATAAAATTCGTTCCATTATCTGAAATGATAGCAAATGGAACCCCATATCTAGCGACAATATTGTTTTTTATGAATTTTTCTGTAACAGCTGCTGTGACTGTTTTGTAGGATGCCGCCTCGACCCACTTCGTAAAATAGTCAATGGCTACCAGAATAAAGCGGTGCCCATTGGATGTTGCAGGATGAATGGCCCCAATAACATCAATTCCCCAAGTAGAGAATGGCCACGGTGTCGGCATGCTATGCAGTTGCTGTGGGGGAGCATGTATAAAATTGCCGTGTATCTAGCAGTTATGGCATCTTCTGACGAAATGGCAGCAATCTGTTTCCATGGTGGACCAGAAATACCCTTGTAGCATGATTTTCTTAGCTAGGAGAACCCCATTCATATGTGGTCCGCAGGTGCCTGCATGGACTTTCAACATTAACTCATCTGCCTCCTTTTTGTCTACACACCTGAGGAGCATCTGGTTGTAAGATCTTCTGTATAGCTGCCCGGCCCCGAGCACATATTTAGATGCCAACCGTGTTAGGGTCTTCTTATCTGACGCGGAAATGCTAGGAGGGAAACCACCGGACTCCAAAAATGCTTTAATATCACTATACTAAGGCGGTTCAACAGATGACGGCGCCTCTTGGATATGCATACAATGTGCCGGCTGCTCAATGCATGTGACTGAAATGTCTATAGCTTGTGCCTCTGGGAGTGATAACCATGATGCCATGGTTGCCAAGGTGTCTGCATATGCATTCTTGGCCCGCTTCATAAAGGAAAATCAGTCAATTTCAGTAGGTGCTCATGGTATAAAACAAGCTTCTGGTCTTTTGTCTTCCAATCACCATTGACTTGGGAAATAACCAGCATGGCATCGCCAAACACGTGGAGCTCTTGGGCGCCTTGATCCCTGGCTATCTGTAAGCCTAATATGCAGGCCTCGTACTTAGCTTCATTATTGGTGCATTCAAATGTCAGCTTTCTAGCAAAAGGAATAAGCTGTCCCTGTGGCGTTGCTAAAACTGCACCGATGCCTCTTCCTTGTTTGTTGACTGCACCGTCAAAATATAGGCACCATTGTCGCTCGTTCTAAGGCCCCTCTGGTTCATCATCACCCATTGAAAATAATATATCTTCATCTGGGAACTGGGTTAGCAACGGCTGATATTCTGACAAAGGTAAGTCGGCCAAGTGGTCTGCCATGGCTTGTCCCTTCATGGATTTCTACGTGCAAAGGTGATATCGTATTGGGATAACATCACCTACCATTTAACACATTTGCCCACCATGGCTGGCTTCTGGAACAGGTATTTGATTGGGTCATGCCGACACAACAAGAGAACTGGATATGCCATCATATAATGCCGGAGGCGCTGTGTGGCCGATACCAGAGATAAGCAGACTTTCTCTATCGGGTTGTATTTAACCTCGCAGTCATTGAACTTTTTGCAGAGGTAGTAAATAGCTTTCTCTTTACGCCCAGATTCATCATGCTGCCCCAGAACTGCGCCCATGGAATGCTGTGTTGTAGAGAGATATAATAGCAGAGGGCATCCTGACGTGGGAGGAACTAAAACTGGTGGCTTCACCAATAGCTGTTTTATCTTGTCAAAGGCAGCTTGACACTTCTCATTCCAAGAAGTCTGAGCATTTTTCCTTAACAGTTTGAATATGGGCTCGCATATAGGCATTAGTTGTGCAATGAATCTGCTGATATATTGTAGCCTGCCTAATAAACCACGAATTTCTTTCTCAATGGTCGGTGGAGGCATGTCAACGATAGCCCTGGCTTTGTGAGGGTCCACTTCAATTCCCCTTTGACTGATGATGTAGCCTAGTAGCTTTCCAGAGGATACCCCAAAAACACATTTGCTGGGGTTCAAACGGAGCTTATATTTCCACAGGCGTTCAAATAGTCTTCTTAGACATGTGAGATGGTCCTCGGGCTCTTTGGATTTGGCAATCATATCGTCCACATACACTTTGATCTCTTGATGCATGAGATCATGGAACAAAGCCATCATAGCCCTTTGATAAGTTGTGCCTGCATTCTTCAACTCAAATGGCATTACTCTGTAATAGAAGACTCCCCATGGAGTGATGAAGGATGTCTTCTCCATATCGTCTTCTGCCATTCTGATCTGATTGTACCCAGAAAACCCGTCCATGAAAGACAACATCTTATGCCCTGCAGTGTTGTCTACCAGAATATCGATGTGAGGGAGCGGAAATCATCTTTGGGGCTTGCTTTATTAAGATCCCGATAATCTATGCACATGCGAACCCGTCCATCCTTTTTCGGCACTGGGACCATGTTGGCGAGCCAGTCAGAATACAGTACAACTTTGAAAAAGTTGACCTTGTACTGCTTCATAATCTCCTCCTTGAGCTTTAAAAGCCATTGAGGTCGCCATCTGCGGAGCTTCTGTTTAATTAGCTTGGAATTCGGAATTAGTGGCAATGTATGGACTACCACTTCGATGTCCAGCCCTACGATGTCATCATAGCTCTATGCGAAGACACCTACATATTCCTTCAGGAACGCTATGAGCTCCGCCTTCGCCTGTGGTGATAAATTGGCACTGATGCATGTTTCTTTTACTTCCTATGCTGTGCCAATGTTGATAAGCTCCGTCTCTTCCTCGACATGAAGATTTGGGCCTTCTGGATCATCATCAAAGGATGGAATCTGCAAGGGCTCCTCCTCATTGTCATCATCCTCCCCTTCATAGGTGATCAGCTCTGACAGGATCTCCTTTTCAAATGTCGGGTCAGTGATGTCCACTGAAAAGACTTCCTCTGATTCTGCGCCCTGATGGCGTTTAAGGACTGTCACAGTGACTTTTGTGTTTCTATGCTGACATTGCAACGCTGCTTGTGCTTTCCTGTCCGGATGATCTGAGGAGCTAAGAGTTTCTACCTCCGATGTGGATGCCTCTTTATTCTTGTCTTTGCTAACTGTACAAAATTTTGTTTGCTGGCGGCTGCTTTGCTGTAGACTAGTGGGGCCGCCATCTGTCCCACTCGTGCTTGCTTCATGATTCTGATCCTCACCTTCAAGGTGAGGCCTATATTGCAAATACCAACTAGACCTGCCTCCCAGCTGACAGGAGATTAACTCCAATGGTCTAGTATTCCTCTCATCTGTTTCTTGCAGGACCATAATTGAAGCCTGGTCCTAGGGTGGTACTAGTAAGTCTGCTAGTGATGCTACAATAACTGCTTTTCCCTTCCTTCTGCGGTCATGCTCTGCTATATCTTCTTCAAGCATGTCTAGCTGCTCCTGAAATAACAGGTCCAGATCCCCGATATCATCATCTGAGTCTGTCTCTTGGACCAGAATCTGAGCTACTAACTACTCTGCTTACTCTCTGCTCTGCATGACACCCTGCCATATACTCTGCTGTTCTGGCTGGCTGTAATCTTGACACGAACCCTCTAGGCAGATCCAGGCTGGTGATGCTGACGCTGCATTGGAACTGCGGTTCGGATCCATGATGCCTGCGCTAACAAAGTTGGATAAATCTCGTGGAATAACAATCCTGGAAGACTTACCCCGGCGCTGCGATCGCTTCCTTTGACTGCCTCGCTTGTAACCCAAACCGTCTTTCTCAACCCATTCTTCGACTTCGATCGGCTCAGTGATTCCCTCACCATAAAGCCCAAGAGGTGATCCTTTCTCATATCCCCATTTGCGACATAGGTTGTCGATCATCAAGTGGGGGTTGCCAGAAGTGACCAAATGGTCGGCAAGCTCTGACGGCGAGATGAAATTAACCGGTTCAAACTGATTAACCCGAAAGAGAACATCAGTTGGCTTAGGCTCGAAGTGAACAGTCTGTGGGGTTAGAGCTGAGACAGATTCAACGTTCTCCATGTCTTCTGCCAGGATAACAACGACGTTGTCATCCCAACAGAACTTAATCATGCGATGGAGGGTTGAAGGAATAATTTGATGCTTGTGAAGCCAACAGCGTCCAAGCAAGAGATTAAAAGAAGGTTCAATATCAACGACGTAGAACTCCACGTTGAATCGAGCAGAGCCAATGGTCAGGGGAATGATAAGAATCGCAAGCGCATCATGATGCGTATTATCAAAGGTTGTCATCCCTTTCACGGCTGGTATAACGTCCTCGGACTTGAATCCGAGTGCATCTGTTGTGCGCAAGGGGCAGACATTAAGGCATGCTCCATTGTCCACCAGTGTGAGGGGAATGCGTAAACTTTGCGTAGTGATGAACAAGGGAGAATTGTGATTGGTGCCAGACGGAGGTAACTCTTGGCTGGAGAAGGAGATGACCTGAGGTGCAGCGATCATTGCTACCATGTTCTCTAGGGTAGCAGGCTCTATAGACTGGGATGCACAGGCTGCCTGAAAGACCCTAAGGAAAGCTTCCCTATGCTCGGCCGACGTATGGATAAGATCCCAAATGGAAATATCGGCTCTAACCTTCTTCAACTGGGAGGTGATGTCAGCTGAAGGTTGGCTTCTAGTGGTAGGATAGGACGGTGCTACTCTAGGCCTAGGCGGTTGAGGAGAATGTGCCTGGGACTGGGCAGGGGTTACTGCTATAGGTGCTGGTGACCTAGATGACTGGGCCTGCAACTGGTTAGGAACTTGGGTTGAGGGGTTAGGCCTGGTGGCTGCGGGTTTGTACACTCTACCTGATCGCGTCACCTCTGCACACATTCCTGTGGCATAATTGTGAGGAACATGATGCATGTCGTGGGTCAGAGTAACAACAACTGGGGGACGGGCTGCTAACTGTACAGGTGAGGTTGAAGGATTAGGGCAAGTAGGGGTATTCACCTGGGGGCGCTGGTAGTACTGGTGAGGGTATTGGTGGGTCTGAGGGCATGCTGGCTGTGTTAGTCTGGATTGGGGCCAGGCTGCTAAACATACTGGAGCTGGAGGCTGGGGATGAGCTACAGGTGGCACCTCAGGGTTCTTCAACTCAACAGTAGGACGGATCACAGAAATAGATTCCTCGACATTATCGAGGAAGGAACGATACAAATGATGGGGAAAAGGAGAAGATACATCATGAATTAAAGCGGTGGGACAGATAAGAGAAGAAACTGACCCAGAAGGAGCAGAAGAAATAAGATTAACTCCCGAGGAACTTGGCGCTCCCGGAGGCGGATGCTGTGGCAGAGGCTGACTAACTATGCTAGGGTGTGCTGGCTGTGCCTGCTGTGTTGGGTGTGTTGCTAGGGGATGTGCTGAGGCGGCTGCCTGGGTATCAAATACAATGACCTTCTGGTCAATCAAATCCTGGACAACGTCCCTAAGTGTGAGACAATTGTTCGTCGTGTGGCTAGCCACATGATGGAAATTGCAGAACGCGTTAGCATTGTACCAGGCTGGCAGCTGATTAGGCGGAGGGCGTACCTCCGGCAGCCTCAGCAATGATGCGACTTTGGGGAATACTATGCTCAACAGCTCCACTAAAGGGGTATAGTGGCGTCGGTCACGGCGTTGTCGCTTCGGCTGTGGATGTGCCAATGGTGGGCGCGTCCTGGCCGGTGGGTTGGGATACACTAGTGTGGCAGTGGGGGTGATATGTGATGCATGCTGTGCTTTAGTTGTAGACGTGGGTGCATAAACTACTTGGTGCTGCGGGGGCAGGCAGACATCTGCTGGAGCAGCAGGGGATCTAATGTAAGAGACGGTATTCTTGGAGGGATCCCACCTCTTGGGTGGATTGGTGTTGGGGTTGTTTTTGTTGTTGCTGCTAGGGCCACTATGTGAGGCAGTGGCCTGATTGGCAAATGCAGAGAGCGCTGGAAAACTACCGCCGCGCAGTGAGCTCTCAACACGGGTGCTCGCCCGAAGCAGTGTAGAAAGTGGTGACAGGCTCAATGCTAAGCAGAGCCCCGACCGCTGGCTGTGCTCCCCGGATCACTATCTCAATAGACTCCTCATCCGAGGGTCTATCCTTGACTTGTGAAGCCAAAGTACGCCAACGTCCAAGATACTCCCCAAATGCTTCTTGGGGTCTCTGCCTAAGAGCGACTAGGTCCTCCCGCTTGGGGACTAAGTCGAGGTTAAAGGAATATTATTCCAAGAATGCCTATGTAAGGTCATCCCAAGTCCTCATGGTGGCCATGTTGAGGGAAGTGAACCACTTCAACGTGGGCCCCGTGAGACTCTTCTGGAACAGGCGGATTAACAACCTTTCATCAGCCTGAAGATGAGCAAGGTCTCTGCAATAAGCTTTGAGGTGGGCAATTGGGCAGCCCCTACCATTGTGTTTCTCAAATTCCGGGATATGAAATTCGGTGGGAGAGTCGCCTTTGGGAAATAACAGAGGTCCCGGAATTGGTAGGACTGGCGGTCCTCACCTTGCACTTGCCGGAGTGTGCGATCTAGATTGTTTACACTCGTGAGGAGAGCATCTGGAGCTACTGCAGCTGTGGACTGTGCAGTAGAGGTGGGTGCCGCATACACTGTATGGGTCGCCCCTAAGGGCTCCTCCGGATCCACCATTCTGCCGTCTAGTGCTAGGCAGGATGGCCAGTGTACCCGTGCATGAGTGCAGTGTGCTGTGGGATGAAGGATGAGGCCTGTGTGTGGTAAAAGGATGAAGGAAAAGAAGGAGGTGGTGCAACTAGTGGTGCAGAATGTGGGAACAAGAGTTGTTGAACCGGGATGGTATCAACACTCACAGATGGTAATGCTCCCACCAGCCTAGGGGGTTGGCCACCGGATAGGAGGGATGCATGCTGAGGTGCGTGTTGTGCTAGTGTAATAGTGGGTAATGCCGACACCCCTATTGTCGGAGAGACAAGGGATGGCGACGGCTGTGGTGGGAGTGCAGCAGGTGCAAACTGTGGTCCTAAGGCCGGTTGCGTAGGCAACTCAAGAGCAGGGAAAGACAAAGCTGAGAAGGGCTGGAGTGCCAATGCTAATCCCTGCAGCTGCTGGGCAAGGGCCGACATCTGTTGAAGCTGTGCGGTCGCAGGATCATCGCTGGTGGCTCCGACAGAAGGAGGCAAGATAGGGGAAGAAGCAAAAGGCTGAGATCCTAGTTGTCCAAACTGGGGGGTAGCTACTACTGAAACAGTCGCAGTAGGAGGAGGGCTAGTAAACACATAGCCCTGAGGAGAGACAGGCTTGACTGCTGTGGCCCCGATAGTAGGAGAAGACCAGGCAGGTGATCCCGATGGCGTGGTTGCCACGGGAACACGGAAATGAGGTGGTGGAGGTCCTCCAGAAGCTAAGGCAAAAGTGGAGGCAGTAGAAATGACAGGAACAAACACATAGGAAGAGTGTCCCGAGACTGAAACCTCCTCCTGGACAGTAGGGGAAAGAGACTCGCCAGCATGCTGGGCCATTGCGGATCGCGAGCAAGTGAGGATTGGACTGCGGCTTGGATGAACAGGACGAACCCTAGGACGAGCTATCATCAGAAGTGACGAGTAACTCAGGGAATGCGATTGAAAGTGAGGTCGCAAACGAAGTCAGTGAAAGGAAAGATCTTGAGCTCAGGCTGAGGAAACTCACAGATCAAAACTCCTATGCACAAAAACAAACAAATCAGCAAGATGCAATGATTATGGTGGTATGCAATGTTAATGCATGCCTCTAGTATGCACTCTCTCACCAACTAGGGGTGTCCTATCAAGCTGTCTACTCCAGGTTCACACACTAGGGTGAATAGGTCTCCGACTCGAGGTTAGAAATAATAAGGTCCCCGTTCTAAATCCCAGCCAAAGCATAGG
>JAMKQA010018163.1:0-15491 GCA_024699735.1 Posidonia australis
TGCAAAAAGGAAAGAAAACACACAAGTAAGGCAAACAAGCAAGCAAACAACAAGCAAAAGGCATGATCATGGCATGTGCAAGTGTCGTGGCATCATGATTGTGAAAAGAAAACATCCATCACATCAAAAGGCAAGATATGTAGCATGTGTGTGCAGTAACAGAGTAAATGTGTGAAAGAAAGTACGAAAGGCACGCTAAGTAAGCAAACACTCACCAACAAAGCAAACAAACAAGTATGTGAAGCCAAAGCCTCAAAAAGCAAGCGAAAAGACTAACCTGAAAGTCGAAATCTAGTGTCCCCAGTAGAGTCGCCAGTTTTTGTGACCATGCCCAACTCGAGGATCCGACGTAGGGTCGCACTAGAGGGAGGAGGCCACAGCCATGCCAAGATGGCGAAGGCGCAAGATAGGATAAAAACTGAAAGAAAAGGAGTCGCCACCTAGTCTCTTAAGGGAAAGATGAGGAAAACTACAAACAAACCACAAAAAGTGAATGCATGAGATGCAAATGTGAAGGTCAAATGTCTACTAACCAGAGGATGGGTAAGGATTCCTATTACACACGGGGAAGGTGTTAGGCACCCCCGTATGCTCGAGAAACTCGGCCTTTCTAGTCTAATTCACTTGCTAGGGACTAAATGAATGTTTTCTATGCTTAGATTGTGCTCTAATCATGCTGATATAAATGCCAAGACAAGGCTAGATGGATGTGCGAGATGGTACGTGAAAACTGCGAAGAAATCCACATGAAATGATGAAATCACAAAATGTGACAACAAAGAAAATCACATGAAATGACGAGGATTATTATACATATCTCAAGAAAATAAAAAATACAATTAACTCAAATCGTCAAAATCACAGAAAACATCACAAAAATCAAGATGGAAAAACTACAAAAAAGTCCACGTAAAATAGGTAAACTATGACATGTAAAGAGATTCACATAAAATGACGGTGTTTCTGGAAAGAATGTTCTAGAAAACCACACCGACATCAAGAACATCAAAAATGCGATAGACCCAATTCATTAGAATTGTGGCAAACATCACGGAAATCGAGATGGAAAAATTGTGAAGAAATCAACATAAAACAGGCAAACAACGACATGTGAAGGAAATCACATAAAATGATAGAGTTTCTAAAAAGAATGCTCGAAAAAACCATATCAATACTAAAAAGGTCAAAAATGTGTTCAACCCAAGTCATTGGAATAATAGAAAAGGTCGTGAAAATCAAAAAAGGAAAATAATCCATGATGGAGCCAATGTAAGTCTTTCGGTCAGTTAATGTACGCCTTCAGACCACGAAATCCAAATCAAATTGAAACAAATCCAAAAATATGGAATAAAAGTAGTCAAATCAAATATCCCACGAAGGAATCTGAAGATAGGTAGGAGGAAAATCCATGGAAAAACACATGAGGTGCAGACTTATTCAAAAAGGATGGACCGATGTGTAAATGCAACGAAAACTATGTAGAATGCATGAAAATGTACATAAATGGGTAAAGGATACTAAGGAATGGTTTGGACAGAGATTATGCATGACTTGATGCAATAACTAACATGCATGTGCATGAATTGATGACACAAGGGCCATTTGGTCATTTCAATGGTCAGATGTGACAAACACATGTATGGGGATGATGCATGGTCTAAGATATGCCAAAATGTGTGAAAAATGTTAGGAAAATGTTGTTTTCATGAAAACATATAGAGGACAAGGCCATAAAAACAATAAGATATTGTAAACACAATAAGGGACAAGTACAAGGACCAAAACGTAAAATTCACAAAAAGAGGTGAAAACCTAGATTAAAATACACTTAGTGACATCTATCCTAGTGTTTAAATGATGGATCAAAGGAAAATGTGGCACTGAGATGTGTGAGAATTGCACCTAGATAATTTCATAAAAACTCAGGGTCTAATGTGCACAAAAAAGAGAAGATCATGGTTAAAATGTGCTCAAAAAGTCTTACCTTAATGCTAGGATGAAGGATTTCAAGAAAATGTGGCTCTGTGGTGTGACATGTGTGAAAATTGCACTTTAGTAATTTTCTGAAAGTTTAGGGTCTACTGTGCAAAATTCACACATAGAGTGCAAATCTGACTAAAATGTGAAATTAGATATTCATTTATATTGCAAACATGGTTTTTTGATGAAAAATCTATTCAGGTGATGATTTACAAGCACATGTGATCAGTAAATGTGAAACATATCAAAATGTGATTTAAAATACAATTAAAACCATCATTAATGATTTAGGAAAAGATTCAGGGGCCTGGGTATAAATGTTCCTGTCCAGACATCATTATGGATTGAGTTCATGGGCTAACTTGCAAGATTTCAGGACCAAAATGTGATAAAAATCAAGTTTTTTACATGATCAGTGTAATTATGGATGACTTTAAGGGTATGAATGCAAATTGTACAAAGAAAATTCTTTTCAAAGAACTCTAAAGGCAAAATGCAAAATTCTAGGACTTAATTATAAAAGAAACATGCTTTCAGGGACTTAACTGTAATAAAAAAAATTCTTATAGAATAGAAAATGTAAATAAAAAAGTTCAAGGAACATGATGCAATATTTACAGAAACAAAATAAAGAAACAATTGTTATTTAAATTTATAAGGACTTAAATACAAAAATGCTGGACCTAAATGCATTGATTTAAGGACTTAAAAATAAAAACCTAAAACAACTGGATCTAAACTAAAAAGTTATCCTTCGAATATTACTAGAGGACCACCAACATTCCCTCTTCGGCGCGACCTCTAGCGATCACCCAGCGGTAGTGCAGCAACTGGCGGGCTCTAGTGATGGTCCAGGAGGCTGGAGGGAAGCACAGCAGAGCTTCCGAGGGCGATGGGCAAGACTAGGGAGGCTTGAGATGCCTCCCCCACCTCTAGCTTTGGCGAGTAGTTGTCGACGCTAGAAAAGATGATGGTAGTGGAGATTGGCAGCGATGTGGCGGCTGGGACAACGCGGCGAGTATCAGAGAAGCTTTGGGGGAGTGCGAGGAGGCTCTTGGTGGGGTTATCGAAGGTTGGGGTGGCCTGAAGTGGTCTCCCCATCTCAGGCTCCGGTGATGGGTGTTTTGGCGATGGCGGCGGTCGTCTGGAGACTGAAGCGGCGACGAGTCTGCGTGGGGGCATTCGTGGCAAAGTGGCGAAGCTTCTTTGCGTGGTTATGAGAGGTGGGAGCATCCGAAGGCTTCCTACGGCTTCGACAGCGAAGGAGCGACAATCGGTGGAGTTGTGGCGATGACGGCGTTGGCCCTAGCCACATGAGTCCAAGGATGCCTCTCTTGAGCGATGGGGCTCAGGGAGGAGAAGGAGGCAAAGGGGGCAGAAGTCCCAGGGATTTCTTCTCGTCCTTGGAGGCCATGGGCCTCGTCGGTGGTGGTGAACCTACCATCGGAGATAGAAGGGGTGACATAGAGGGGTGGATATCTCCGGTGAAGCACGACCAGAATGCTAGGATGTGCCAGGCGGAACTAAAGATGATGATTTAAAATAAAAAGAAAGGGGAGGATTACCTGGATGGACATCCTGGCTGTCTCTGGTGGCAGCAGCAGTGCTCCGGCGGACACTCTGGTTGCAGAGGTCGGGGCTTCTAAGGGTGAAAATTGGGCCCGAGAAGGTGGTCTAGATGCGGAGAGGATGGCCTAGTTTTCTGGGGCTCAAATGGAGGTCTCTCTGACTCTCTCTCTTGGTCCCTGGTGCTCCCTTTGTTCAGTTTCTTCTCATCCACAATCCGTTCCTCCAGGTCTCCTCTGATCTCCTCTCCCTGGTGGTTTTTCGTGCTCTAAAAAGGGGTGAATGGGGCGGTTGGGATCGTGGATCGTGGCTAGCAGTTGGCCAGCTCGTGGGGAAGGAGGGAATGGGTCAGTTGAGATTGCCGGAATTATTTTTTCCCCCCTAAGTTGTTGATTCAGAAAAATGCAATGGGTGTATTGGGCTTAACGGGCCTTGTTTTTTGGGCTTTTGGTTTTTTTTTGTTTTTTTGTTTTTTGTTGTTTTAGGTTTTAGGGTTTTGGTTTTGTTTTAGGTTTTGATTTTTGGTTTTAGATTTTTAATTAGGTTTATGATTTTGATTTTGTGATTTTAATTTAGGTTTCAATTACTTGGTTGTAAATTAAGTTTTTTTTGGATTATTGTTTTTCTTTTAGGTTTTTTGTGTTTTAAGGTTTAGGGATTTTAAAGTTTTATTTAACTTAGGTTTTTTGTGGTTTTAATTAAATTCTTTTGATTTTGTGATTTAAGGTTTAATTAGTAGGCTTCAAATTTGGAGTTTAATTATTTTAGGGGTTTTTTAGGGTTTTGGATTTTAATTAGAGTTTTTAGTTTAAATTAGGGTTTTTAGGTTTTAATTAAATGTTTTTTAGTTTGATTAGGGTTTTTGTGTTTTAATTAGAATTTTGAGTTTAATTAGGGTTTTTTGGATTTTAATTAAAGTTTTGGGTTTAAATTAGGGTTTTTAACTTAATTAAGTGACTTTATGGTTTTTTAGGGTTTTGAGTTTAATTAAGGTTTTTTTCCATGGATTTAGATGGATTAAAGTGGTTTAAATGGATTTTATTTGATTTTGACTTTAATTAAGGTTTTCACTTGATTAACTTGGATTTGAAGTGGATTTAAGTGGATTTTGTTTAATTTTGACCTTAATTAGGGTTTTCACTTCATTAATTAGGATTTTAAGTGGTTTTTGGTGGATTTTATTTGATTTTGACTTTAATTAGGGTTTTCACTTGATTAATTGGGGTTTTAAATGTTTTAAATGAGTTTTATTTGGTTTTGATTCTTAATTATTGGTTTTTGCTTTGATTAGGTTAAAGTAGGTTTGTATGGGCTTAAGTGTGCTTCAGGGTTTAGGGTATTGGTGGAGTTAGGGTTTAGGTGTGGTGGTTGCAACCAGAGCACCTTTTCAGAGGAGCCTGCTGCCAAGTGACTGCAAAATCAGAGTGTCTACATTATTCAACCACCTCTACCCTCGTAACTCAGAATCAATTGAGAGGTGGTAGTAGGCATGAAATTGCAAGGAAGAACTCGAATAATCAAAAGGTCGTGGTGCCTCAAAACACTACGAGGAATTTCGCCACGTCCTTTAAAAAATCCACAAATAAAAAGAAAGAAGTACGAGGAAAAGAAAAAAAGGAAGAAGAAAAAACGCTCACCTTAGCACAGCGACACTTTTAGCCATCCCACTGTGATCGTCAGACTGTGGATGTGGGATTTTCGGAGGGAGGAAGGGGCTTTCGACGTGTACGTGTTTTGACCTTTTGTCACTTTGCTTTTGTCCCTTTTTGTTATTTTTGACTTCTTCATTCCACGTATGTTGAAGCTAGTGTGATCGCCACTCTCCATTCACTTTTGCTGGCCCTCGAGATACCTAGGGGAGATGTGGATGTTGTGGGTTCAACTATCTTAAGACGGCACCAGTACCGTTTACGGGTATCCATGCTAGTGAACTTCTCCTTCCTCTACTTTTCTTTGCAAAACAACAATAAGAAAAATGTGGATTAATAAAGTGTAGTAACTGATTCTATAGAACAAATTATGGACATAGAATAAAGGACGAATACTTACTTGAGGGGTTTTAAATCCCTTTGGTTGCAACTAATGTAAATGCCTATCTACTAATGCGGTAAAATGAAATATAATATGCAAGATCTATTAAAGAAAAAACCCCTTTTGAATGTAGGAGATGCAAAATGTTGACACAACGTGGTCGAATCTCGTGAAAGGAACTTTGGCTAAGAACTTCATTCACCTTTTCTAGATGATCTGCCTCTCTTAGTACTTCTCTTGATAATTTTTACGATAACCTCTGGGCGGTTTCTAATGATTCTCAAATGCCTCTCTAAAAATTCTCTCCTCCTTGGGATAATTTCTTGATGCCTCCTGTTGAGAAGGGTGCCCACCTATTTCTAGGTGAGTGAACAAGTTTGGGAATACTAAGGCTTTCAAGAAAGGAAGCTTTAGCAAGGAATTTCCATCTTTGAGGTGTTGAATGACAAAATGAGGTTGTTTTACGTAGAATGCCAACAAATGGCCAGTTTACATATGTAAAATGCCAAAAGTCAGCCGTTCTACACCCTTCCGACGTCACCAGCTAGCTTGGAGTGGATAATCACCAATTAATGACTGATTGGACATTAATTAAGCCTTAATTAAGAATGGATCTGATTGATTGGATTCTGAGAAAGGTAAGAACTCGAAATTCAAATTTTGCCACTTTAGGAAAGTTGCTGGAGTGGAAGGCCTAGATCGCCAAGTGTAGAATGCATGGAATTGGTCGTTCTACATAGAACAACTAGATTGGGTCATTCTATACTCCTAGACAGCTAATTTGCTATATTTGTCCTAGAGATGATTAGGGCAGAGATGGCTGGAATCAAGGGATATTGACGCCCCCTATCGATGGCAAGAAGCACGTAAATTTCAGAGGTCATCTAAAAAAGTGGACTGAAATGGCAAGAATTGGACTGAGGGTTGTAAAATGCCTTATTTATGTTGTTCAACATAGAATGCCAGCTTTAGGTTGTTTTACACCCTAGAATTGACATTAAGGCCTCTGAGCTGGAAGGGTGTGGTTTTGAGACGAGAATTGATTATGACATGACTCAAAGAAGATCGGGGAGTGCCAGAATAGGATTTCTACAATGATTTCCTTAGTCAAAGCTCGAGTGTTCCTTTCACTAACACCCTATTGCGACCACCTTTTCGACCATCTTTTCCAAGTTATATGTGACTTTTGATGATAGCTCGTCATAGGTTTTGCTCCCTAGTTTACTACCACAACCCCATCCGTACTCGCTCATGGACAGCCATGGGCGTGTCAGCAAGTCTTCCTTTACTGTTACTGAGGTGGAGATCTTGGTTTTGGTCACTTCCTCTTTTGCTTTGACCTCTCTTGGTCCCTCTTTCACTTTGGTTAGTCCGTCCTCTCCTCACGGATACCAGTTTTAGATCCCTTTAAGCACTTCACCTTTTGCTTCTGTGGACAAGGAAATGGGGGCTGTTGTAGAATTGTCGAGGTGTCCACTTACTTCGTCAATTCTTGTGATCACCACTTATCGATTCGCTTTCTCTTGTTGGCAAGGTACCTTGTGGGATTGTGGAGGTTTTGATGACGTGGGTTCTCGATTCAATGGGTAAGTGGCAGAATACTACCCAGCGACATCCTTGTACTTATGTAGTATTCTTCCCTTCACAACAAATAGAAAAATAAAGAGATCTAGATTAGTCTAAGCGCAGTAGACAATAATAGAAATAAACAATGAATGACATGAATAAATGAAATAAAATTCTTACCAAGGTTTTTCCCTGCATGCATATGCCATAGGCAGTTATGAATGCAAAATTTTATATGAAATAAAATGAAATAAATTGGAAGAGAATACTCCTTTCACCCTTTGTGCCTGTAACGTGGGGTTAGAGGAAGTGGAGGCTAGTTTACGGAGCTTTAGAGGTGCACTTTGGCTATAGAAAGGGGTTGATCTCTAGGATTTAAGACATCATATGGGAGATGGACATGGAGGGGCGGCTAGAAGCTCTCTCTCTCTCAGGGTTTCTCTCCTCTCTAAGCTTTAGAGTTTCAATAATGGCTCCTATGGTTTTTGAAGTGCTTCCCCCTAGGTCATCAACCTAGGGGGTCTATTTATAGAGTTTGGGGACTAGAGATCTCGTCAAGGACGAGATATAGATCAAGGGCCAGGATGAAATGCTCTTAAAATGGCAGAAAATCGAGATATAATCTCGTTGTGGCTTGACTAGGTGATAAAATCTTTAACTCACCGCCTGAATAGGCGACGAGTCCTAAGATTCCAATTTTGGCTTTATGTGGTGAATCAGTACCCAAAAGGCAATGAAATCTACCACGTAAGCCAATCGTTGATGCCACTAGTGCCTGTAGATATCTCATTTTCGCATTTCCCAAAGTTCACTTAGGATAGGAACCCTTTCCCAGATCACTTGGCTAAGGAGCTCTAACCTTCTTCCAAATTGTCCTATAGAATTTCTGAAGATTTCCAAGTTTTTAATGCATCTCTGTGGATTAAGATAAAGGACAGGGGGGAAAACTATAAAAGACCAGGATGTTGCCTATCTAACAGGCGACAAAACTCATCACCGTTCCAAGAGGCAATTATATTCTTAGGCTCCAGTTCAGTAGACGACTATAATCCTGGGCCTTCTCTCTCATATAATTTGTCATCTTGGGCCTTAATATAATATATGGCATATTTATAAACATTACCGTGATTTTTCCCATAATTATTATAATTTCTATAATTTTCCAACATTTAAATAATATGTGCTTATCAAATAAATCACTATAAATGCCTAATAATTTCAGAAAATTATTAAAATTTGGATGACTTGATAATTAAGATCACTTATCTTTATTTTTATCAAAAATGAGATTTTATGATAAGTTATCACATTTTATTGTTATAGCTTATATTTAATTCATGATAATGCTAAAAAATAAAGATAAAATCCTAAATATCCAAATGATTGCCAATCTATTTTAAATCAAAAACATCATTGATTTTAATTGAGTTTTCTCGTAATTATTAAGGGATTGATTTTCAATTCCAATTTACTTAACATTTTTAGTGGATTTTGAATTTGGAAATTAATTTAAAATATTTTCGATTACGTGTATGATATTTCAGAATTGATTTAGTCAATATTTGATAATAGCTTCGTAATGGATATTTTTTGATCTTAATTTTTTTGCAAAAATTCCTTTTTAGTTACAAAACACCACATGCACAAGCAACTAGCTTACATGGTAGATTTCGTGCCCACTAGTTGTCGATTCACCACATGCGTGGAATCCGGGGGCAATCATCTCGTTGCCTGTTAGAGCGACAACTAAATAATTTTTTTGCCTATCCTAAAGGCAACTAGATCTATAATGGAGTTTTTTTTTCCATATTTTATGATTTTAATCCTAGCCATTGATCTCCTAATTATCAATGATAAGATCTAGAGCCCCTAAACTCTACAAATAGACCCCTAGGTCAAGAGTTTAAAAGGGAGGCACATTAAATCTTAAGGATATAGTTCAAACCCTAGAGAGAGAATGAAAGAGCTTTTCAGCCCCCTCCTCAATGTCCAAGCTCCTAGAAGCTCGGATCTTAGAAATCCAACCTCCTTCAAAGTTATAGCACGTCTCTAGAGCTCCATCCAATCAACTTCCACCTCTTTCATTCACTCCAAAGTGCACGAGGGTGAAAGAGAGTATTTTTCTTATTAACATAAATCCATTGCATGTTATTAATATAGCCCATGTCATATGCATGCAGGGACAACCCCTCGATTAGTATTAATCTAGTTATTCATGTTGTTTATTTCTTTTTTTGATTCTATTTACTACACCTAGTCTAATCGGTATCTGTTTTTCTTGTTTGTTTTTGAAGGGAAGGAATACTACATAAATACGAGGAAGCTGCTGCACGACACCTTGTCGTTGATCCAATGAACTGAGAACCTGCATCAATAAATCAATCCATCTTTCGTAGGCGTCTTGTTAGCTAGCATAATGAAAGACAAGTGGCGATTATAATGATCGTCGAACTGAGTGGACACCATGACGATTTTCATTGACCCTTTCAAATTTCCATCCATAGTGTCAAAGTACGAAAAAGGCATTTTCCATTAAATTACAATTAGAAAATATCTATTACAAATCTATTATCAAATATTGACCAAATCAATTTTGGAAAATCATACTCGTAATTGAAAGATATTTTAAATTAATTTCCAAATTCAAAATCCACTTAAAATGTTAAGTAAATTGGATTTGAAAATCATAACTTTAATAATTATGAGAAAACTCAATTAAAATCAATAATGTATTTGATTTAAAATAGATTGAAAATCATTTGGATATTTTGGATTTTATCTTTTTTTTTTAGCATTATCATGAATTAAATATAAGTTATAACATTAAAATGTGATAACTTATCATAAAATCTCATTTTGGTAAAATAAAGATAGGTGATCTTAATTATCAAGTTTTCCAAATTTCAATAATTTTCTAAAATTACTTAACATTTATAATGATTTGTGTGATATGCATAGATATTTAAAAGTTAGAAAATTATAGAAATTATAATAAATATGGGAAAAACCATGATAACATTTATAAATATCCCTTATATGATATTAAAGCCTAGGATGACAAATTATTTGGAGAGAGAAGTCCAAGGTATATGTCACTTGTTGCACTAGCATCTTGAAGACCTGGTGACTATTCTTGTCGCCTATTGATTTGGCGACTATTCTCGTCACCTACTGAATTGGCGACTAGACATGTCGCTTGTTTCACAGGCAACACCTTGGTTTTTTACAGTTTACCTACTGTCTTTTATCTTATTCCATAGAGATGCAATAAAAACACGGAAAACTTTATAAATTCCATGAGAAAATATGGAAAAAGGGTTAGAGCTCCATAGCCATGTGATCTAAGGTGCCTCAAGGATTCCTATCCTAAGTTAACTCTGGAAAATGCAAAAATGGAATATCTACAACTTCAAAACCTCGATAGACTGTGACTGTTAGGGAGCCAGTCATGGAGTCTATTATAATGACCATCACTCGAGCTAGACACTGACCCGTCTTCAATGTTTTACATCCTTTGGCATCCAGCCAGCTGTGGCAACATCTGTGATAGGTTCCTTGCTTTTTGGATAGTCTAGTTTTTAGTTGCCTCTTGCATCTGTTCCACTCTCACTCCCACACCTCGATGCCACTACCGATGAGTCCATGACCATGCAGTTGTAGCATATGATGGCCCTTGCATAACAACTACAAGGTCTAGTTCTTGCACTTAATCTTGCATTAGCATCATTTATCTCTACGGTTCATCTACAACCGACTCCTAGGTTTCAGGCTGTACCTGCCGCACCTCCTCCTCCTCTGCCATTGTTGCAACTCCTCACCACTCCGATGATGAGGGCATTGACTTTGCCTTCTGCACTTCCACCTTACTATCCACAGCATATGACTCCATCATTTGGTGGCCATCTTTTTTGTCTGGCTAGAGTGCAGCATTCCTCAAGTGTGTTGATTGAAACCGTACTGGTGCAATAATTATTGTTGCCGCACTTAGCACCTCACGTAGCACTACAAGTAGCCAACTCCTCTCTCTTGCATTAGACATAGGCCTCATCATTCTTACCACCACACTCAGCACTCATGCATTGGAATTTTGGTTAAGTGTGGTAGGAGAATTGGTTTTTGGTCTAACTTGTGGTACCCTGTTTTCCTCTACACTAGATATTTAGGGGACAGGCACAGGTAGCAACCGTGGCTTGCTACCGCGTGCCACTGCCGTAGTCTCACCCACGTTTTGGGCTAAATCAAGCCCCATTTTGGCAGTGCAATGCACTTCGGTGCTGCTTATTGCCAGAGATGGTGGCCTAGCATCGAGCAACATGACTCAAGGTGTTTTTTGGTATGCTTGTTTGCATTGGTGTTTTCTTACTTGTGTGGTGTCACAGTATTCTACAGGTATTGGCAAGTGGAGCCTAGTTTTGTGGTGTTTGGTGTTTTGGTGCTAAAGGTGTTTTCAAAGAAAATAAAATGGCTTTGGAAAATGTTTTAAATCTGATTTTGATTTTAATAGCAAGTTTTATTTTGGTATCACGTAGTCTTCGTGGGGTGTGTGTTGGTGACTTTTCTAATTACTCATGTGTGTTTTTCTATGGTTTTAGTTACAGGTGTAGACGAATAGCGATGTTTAGCACTAGTGCACATATAGTCGAAGTCACCTAGCCATTCATTATAAGCTCCTGGTAGTTAGATACTTTAGTTATTCTATAAATTGAGTATTTAATTATGTTTGATCTATTTAAGCTAAAAATCTTGGGTGTAGCAACGTAGGTCATTATATGTCACCATCATCGTATATGCCAACTTTAATCCCATCCTCTTTACCTCTTCTCAATTTTACTATAATTAAAGAATCTGGTAACATTTTGATACCAAAATAATTGAAGAAAGCAAGAAAATAGGAACATTAAAGGCCAAAAAATTTTAGTGTCTACAAATTTTTATATGTAAAAAATCAGTTCTAAATGCTACTGCAGACATCCCGATTTTGACGCTACTTGTCGGTGGACTCCTCTAGAAGAGCTTGCTCTAGGTGCGATGAGGCTTTATCGTAGACACCCCTATATGCTTGCAAATGGACAAAACCATAACAAGACTCTAAAAAACCCAAAAAAAAAAACCAAACAAAATCTTAAAAAAAAAACCAAATGAAACCCAAAAAAACCAAACAAAACCATAAAACCCTAAAT
Source organism: Posidonia australis (assembly GCA_024699735.1). Lineage (NCBI taxonomy): Eukaryota > Viridiplantae > Streptophyta > Magnoliopsida > Alismatales > Posidoniaceae > Posidonia > Posidonia australis. Next base: position 12,324 of record JAMKQA010018163.1, read on the forward strand.
AAACAATAAAAACCATAACAAACCGTAAAAAACCCTAAAAGATCCTAAAAACCCTAAGAAAACAAACAAAACCATAATACCCTAAATAAACCATAAAAACCTTAAAAAATCCTAAAAAAACCCTTAAAACTTTTAAAAACCCTAAAAACCATAAAACCCGAAATAAACCCTAAAACAACCCAAAAAACTCTAAAAACCCTAACTAAACCCCAGAATTAATCCATAACTCTAAGATCAATTCAAAACACTAAATAAAATCCGAAATCAAATCTACAACCCTAGAATTGATCCAAAACCCTATGATTAATTCAAAACCATAAAAACCCTAAATCAAAAAATTAAAATTAAATCTCAAACTCTAACAACCATAACTACTTCCCACTTCACTCCAACAACCTTAACCACTTCCCACTTCAATTTAACCACCTTAACCACTTCCCACTTCTTCCTTAACAACCTTAACCACTTCCCACTTCACTCTAACCACCTTAATCACCTCCCACTTTAACCATAACAACCAACCAAGCAATTTGGAAGTCTATAAATACCCCCCATTTGCAAGGAAAAAGAGAAGGGAAATAATGAGAGAAAAAAACTTGGAAAATTTGAGAGGAGAGTCATCAAAGCCTTTTCCTCCCAACCAAAGCAACCAGAGAGATCCAGGAGCAGAGAGGAGGCTCAAGGAGGAGGAAAATCTAAGTTTCCAGTCATCTCCACTGCCAAACCAGGTATGCCCTCCACTGGCCTCAATTTACTTCAAAAATAGCTTTCTAGGTCTCCCCTTTTCTTCCCTAGTCGATTCCAATAGAGCCGAAGGTGTTCCTTGGTTGGAATCGTGGCTTCAAGCCTCACCGGAGCTCTTCTCCGGTGATAGAGGTGGGGGCACGAATCCAATGGTCGATTCTTGCCCCAAGGTGCTCGAGCTTCTCCCCTAGTCTTCCTCCTACTTCTCCGATCCTCTAGATGCCTTGCCGAGCCCTCACCAAGCCTCTAGTAGAAGATCGTCAAAGTCGGGCTCCGTCACCGTCGACGGGGAAGACGACTGGTAACGGGGCATGATCGGGCGCCTCTAGCTCCGCCACGCCTTTATAAGCTTCCAGAAACGTTCCTTGACGTGCCCCCAAGCTTCCAGAGCCTCAAACAATGTGAATCAGGCCTCAGATCTCCCCTGCAACCACTGTTGTCGGAGCGCCGTCGAAGCTTGATCGAGGAACCAGCTCAAGCCACCATTCTTGCTGATGAAGGAGGGAAACTCATCCTCGTTGCTCTCCTATGCCTCTAGGAGCCCTGGACCACCGCGTCGTCGCCCCCAGAACCTCCTTCTTCTCATGCACTGTCACCGGAGCTGCCACGATGACGAGAGAGATGGGCAGCCTCTTTTGACCGTCGAGCAAAGTATCAGAACTGCTAGATCTTCTTCCCATCCTCTCCTCTTGCTTATCGGGCGATTAGATGCTAGATCAGGCCACGGGAAGGCTTGAGATCGCACTCTAGTCATCGTCGTCGGTGAGATACGGTCGCTAGTGACCGTCGGGTTATTTTTTTTAGTTTCTTTTAATAAAATTCTTCTCTCTTTTCTTTTCTTATAGGTAAGTCCTTTTATTTTACTTTTAGGTCCCTGCATATATTTTTTAAGTGTTTTTAATAATATTTGCTTTGAAGAATTGCATAGGAACCCCTAAAAGTCTTCATTAATGTTTTCCATGCTTTAAAATTAGGCATAAACCCACTGATTTAGTTTTCTTACATTTAGGTCCAGCAGTTTTTCATAAAAAACCCTAAGCTTTGCTAAAACTATTCTAAATGCATTTTTTTCTGTCAAATTGCAAGTTAAACCCTAGATATTCAAATCTTTGCTTAAATGTGTTCAAAAATTACATTTAAAACCCTGAGCTTCATTAAAATAATTCAAAATGTATATTTCTCTATTTAAATTGCAAGTTAAACCCTAGGAACTTAAATATTCACTCAAATGTGTTCAAAATTGCATTTTAGCTCTTGAATTTTACTGATTTCTCACTGAATGTATGTTTTCTAGGATAAATTTGCATGTCAGTTCCTGAAACTTTCTATTTTTAAACATGGACTCTTTTTCTTGCACATTTAACCCTGAATTTCTGTAGAATTGCATTAAATACATGTTTTAATGTCAAAATTTCATTTTGACCCCTAGAAATCTCGAATTTAATAAAAAATGCATAGTTTTGCTCATATGACCCCAGATTTCTTCAAAATTACATAAAATGTGCTTTTCTATGAATTTTTGATGTTTTAGCCTCAGAATTTAAGTTTTCATTTAGAATTTGGGAATTTTACACAAAACCCCCTGGAATTTACACTTTTTACTCACACATGCATTTTGTACATTTTGTTGCTATTTTTCATGCATATTTTCTCGTGTTTTATTCCTTACATCATGCACGCATTTCTAACCCATTTCAAACTTGTTTTTCCCATCATTTCCTAGTTTTCTTTCGACTTTCGCGATTTTGATTTGATTTGGCTTTTCATCGCCCGAGGGCATACATTAACTGGCTAAACGATGCCGACATTGTCCCGAATGAGGATTATTTTCCCCAATTTGATTTTCTCTGATTTCTTCAAGTTTTTGCTGATTTGCGTGACGCTTTCTGAGAGTTTCTCGATTTTCACGATTTTCCTCATCGCCCAAGGGCGTACAGTAAAGTGGCATTACAAATGCTTACATTTGTCCCTTGGATTATCATTTTTCCTTTTCTCTTCTTCATTCCTTTGATTTGGCATGTTTTCCAGTCATCTTTATCATGTGCACTTAGAATAGGCAAGCATACATACAATAGACTATTGGCAAGTAAGAAACCTAGAAAGACCGATTTCCTCGAGTGCATGAGGGTGCCTAACCCCTTCCCAATGCGTAATGAGAATCCTGTAAGCTTATGGACCGATCAAGAAACACCATGTAAATCATGCATTAAAACTGAACCAAGTTGATGGATTTATGCATGGATGAAAACATGCAACATGCCAAAAAGAACATTGATATGTGCTGGATCATGACATATGAAAGCATGCTTCTATGAGAGAGCATATGGATGCATGGCAACATATTATGCAAAGAAAACATGATAAAGGATGACAACATGCAAGCTTATGCTAGATATAAAAAACAAAGATAACATGGAGATTATT
>JAMKQA010018164.1:0-13214 GCA_024699735.1 Posidonia australis
GACCTTACTTTCTGACCAGAGTCGAAAAACCTAAAACCCATGAGTGTGTCCCGTGTGGTCAACCCCATATGGGACATGCATGGTGAGAGAGTGCATTTAGGACATTCATCTGCATTGTGTGTCATGGCATGCAACCCTAATAACTCGCATTTGTCTTTGCGTCGTCGTCCAGGTTCTAATACCTGTTTCTGTTACCTGTTTTCTCAGGTACTTTGCTGCGAGGTCCTCAGCCAGGAGCTCAGGTGTCTCCGTCGTAGGCGGTTTCCCATGATTTTTTTCTCTTGTCTTTTCTGAGCAATTGGTCACATGTTGACTGTAGTTCTTCTTAGAGCTCATGCGTTGTCCTCTTCCACAGCTCCTTTATTTCGCTTGCGGATAGCCATCACCCCGTAGACCCACAAGCCTTCGATTGTTGTTCTAAAGGGGGTCCCACACTCGGGTCCTCCTTCTATCAATTTGGCAGCTTCTTCCCTCTGTGCGTCCCGATCTGGGGATCATGGGGGATCCTTATCTCCTCTCTCGGAGCAGTCGCGAACACATGTCGTTCTAGGGCCTGTCATTGATTCAACTACGGTGACTACCATGCAGGTCCCAGAAGTTCTGCCATCTACACCCTATTCCTCGGAACCTCCTGTTTCAGGAGTTCAAGGAGCTGTGGATTCATCTATTTTAGGGTCTGTTCCTGTTCCGCTCGTGCCTTCTGACCTATCTTTTGGTGGGTCCTTGGCCACGCAGGCTCAGTATTGGAGGGCAATGGCCCAAGAGTTCGAGTGCATGGCCAATTCTCTTGATCAAGTTGAGGGTCCTCCATTTTCGACCTCTGAGGCTCCAATGCAGACCACTATAGTATTGCAGGCTCACCCTCAACATCCCATTGCTCTGCTGATGGAGGTGTTATCTCTGCCTCCTGCACCACAATTGCATTATTCACAACAGGCATCATAGTCACCTAGGAGTCAACCCATTGGTTTTGCGAGAGTACAACATTTCTTGAGTCCGTCACTTGGAGTTGTCCTGGTGCCGCAACTATTGCTCTCGCGCACAGCACCACACACAACACAGCATATCTAGAATTCACTTCAGCATCAAGATCAGGTTCCAACGTGTAGGTCGTCACCGCTCATTAGGCGCACACCTCCCGCTGTCGAGCCAGTGCATCTCATCACATTGGCTCAACAAGGCCGTCGCGTTGAAAGTGACTACACTCCACTAGGCGAGTCGCTGAGCGCTGTTTTTCCTCAAGTTGTGTCGCTTCTGAGACTCCCGGATCCACGTCCCCTGCCGACTCCACTTCCTTGGTGGTACAATGCGAGCGTATACTGCAATTATCATCGAGCCCTAGGGCATTCGACTGATAATTGCCACACTCTGTGGGATGTCATGCAGAATTTGATCGACTGTGGGACTATTACTGTTACCGCACAAGGCATATCACTCGCATCCGTGTCTTCATCCTCACCAGCATCTAGTTCAGTGTGCATTACACCTCCACATGTCACCATTGAACCGACATGTTTTGATATGTCGATTCAACAAGGGCAGCAACCATGGCAAGGGTAGCCTCGCCGTAAGGAAAGAGATTTCACCCCACTCGGGAGTGCATTGAGCGAAATCATTCCTGAAGTTGCACCATTCCTGTGGCTACCGGAGATTCGCCTGCCATCGGACCTGCTTCCTAAGTGGTATAAGGCTAACTTGTTCTGCCAATTCCATCGCACTCGTAGACATTCAACGAACAAGTGTTTCACTCTCCGGAATGCTGTCCAAGACTTGATTGACAATGGGAGCATTGTCGTCAACATGTAGGAGGCATCCCACACACACACTTGCACACACTTGCACACACATGTGCACACCCTAGAATAGCCGGCCTTACCGTGTTCGAGCCTGCAAGCTCCGAGGATACTGGAATCTCAGGGGTCTTCCTCTTTCTCTCATCTTTTCCCGAGGTATCCATCGGGCCTCTTTAGCCTAGTTTGTTCTTTGGTCCTTGCAGCGGTATTGTCATTCTTGTTCTGGGTCCTTTCTTGCCTTGTTTATTTTGTTATCTTTTCTCGGTTCTATCCGGTGGCACTCATGTGCGCCACTTTTGTTCTTGTTCCTCTGTGGGGGGTCCAACCTTAAAGTCTGCCAGTTTGCTAAGTGCCGATCTAACCCAGCATGTGCAAATACCCTGGATCAAGTGGGAAACAACCGTCACAACTGATATCAATTCCAACAAAGATACAATGTTAACGTCATCAGCAGATTCAGCATTCACAGTGACAGCCTCGATTCCAACAATGGTTGTGATAGCTTTTGTTACACTTGCCTTGATTCTGTCTTCCAGTGGCACTGCAAGGAGTTACTTTGAGCCTCAATGGCATCGACAAACATCAACGACAAGGACTGGAGTTGTATCCTTTTCCTGTGTTCCTGAGTTTTCTTTCTGCATCATCATATGTCAAAACACAAAAAAAATAGAAAATCACAAAAGATAAATAGAAAAAGAAAAAAACATAAACCGAAAAAAAGCATCTAAGAAACATTAGTAGGGTAGTTTGCTTGTCAATAACATTCTGCCGGATGATGAAAATCGGAAAAGCTCGCCAATGTCAGAATGGGTTATCCCTCCTCAGTTGTCACTACTTAGATGATCAGGTTAGCAAGGGAGCCACCGTAAATCAAAGCCAGATGAAGTGTCCAAGCTCCACAAGGATCCTGCACCTCCAAGAGGGAGATAAAATGTTAGGGGTGACTGAGAGTGTGAGCCAGAAAAGAAAACAAACATTTGCAAGGGTATAAAAGAATAGAGAAGACGGAAGGCGAAGACAGAAGTCAGCCCATGAGTGAGAGGAGTGCGTTGTAGCTCTACCCTTACCATACCTTGGGGAGCAGTTGGAGTACGCACTCGGTCAAATCGCACCTCCAAGGGACTGACCCACCCTCTTGCAATAAAGGCCTCCTGAATAAATCGAGCACTTATTACCTCCAAGACAAGGTTAGAGTGAAGTTGCACGCCTATGAGGGAATAAAAGAAAAGAAAAGATGATGATATCGAAAAGAAAAGGCAGGTGCAGGACCTTAAAGTGTTTGGCATGGAGCCATGTCCACCGCAATACCTCATAGTGAGTTCGAGTGCCACCCCTATCCAATGAGAGCCACCTAACAACTTGTAAGTCTTTGTAGTGGCAACTGAGTCGAAGGTGTCATCCTCCTCTAACAGTCATACAGCTTTTCCAGCCTAGCTGAGGGCAAACCGACAACTGAACTAAACAAGCAAACAACCCTGATAATGAACTCATTGAACAGGCACGATAGTAAATACAGATAACAAGCAACTCAAATCACAAGGCATGCATCAAACAAAATTCACTCTTGCATAACTAATTTGCTCATGAATCATAAAGCCTTCAACGATAATAATAATCATCATAGCCTTGCTTGGATCAGTCATTTTGTTTGCAGGCGCTTTGCCAAGTGCTTTTTACCTAGGGACATCCCAGCTCCTCAGTAGTCAAAGTACATATACAGTGAGGACACCAGATAATATATGGGCTACATGGACTTGCAGAATCGACAGTGACAACAATCCCTCTGCAACAGTTCGAGCATGGTAGACATTGTTTGTGGAAGGCCTGAGGGAAGCACAGTCGAATACATGTCTGTAGCCGGAGCACAGTGGCATAACAAGTAGCAGAGCAGAGAATAGCCAGTCTAAGACATATCACGATGTCTCACATCACCGCCTGCCATCCGAGCATAGCTCAGAGTAGTGGATGAGTATACATGCCTCCAGTCAATGAACGAAGATGTCTCTTGCCTCAATCAGAATCAACTGTAGCCGCTCTAGTGATTCAAGGGATCGTTCACCCTTATGCTAGGGGCATGTTAGTTGCCTTCTAGCTGGACTCACACAATATGATTCATCAAGGGCAAGACAGTTGTTCTCTAATTATAACCTTCATGTCAAATGATTAGTAGAGACGACAGCATGGCTCTGAATCCAATGCTACAATCCAGAATTTGGCAAATACAATCAGGAGAATGTCCTACAAAAGCCTAGCCAAATACAGAGCCATCAAAACACCACAGGTGAACAGAATACACCCCAAACATACTAGTTAGAGGCAGGCTACAACCTCAATCAAAGGCCTCTATCAAGTCACCTTGATTCCTTCAATCTTCCAAGTACAGTACATGAAAGCAGGTGGGTGCACATACATTTGGTAGCTTGATGAATGGCCACTTGTTTCAATTGGTGATGGTCTCAAGTACTCCAGTGGTTCAAGGAACGTCTGTAATTACATACTGGCTTCTAAAACCTCATGCACTCAAGTGATATCCAGTTAGTCCAATACTAGGGGCATGTCAGCTGCTCTTTGGTCGAAATTCATATACAAAGGGTCAGCTACAATGAAATAGCACCAGAATCTTTGACCAGGGGCATCTAAACTGGAACTTTCAACCAGGGGCATGTCAGCTGCTATTTGGTCAAAAGTCATGATTAGAGCGTTCACTCACTGTGTAACTAAACTGGAGCCTTCGGCCAGGAGCATGTAGGCTGCTTTGTGGAAAGAAGGACTACTTTGAGAGTGTATGCAGGGCAATGCACTATTTCAATTGACATCTCTACAATGGCGACGATCCAGGGTACACTGATACTTAAATAAGATCCCCATGGCAAAACCTTTTGCCTAAACAGTCGGCTAGGACCACTACACCCCTGTCTCCCTGGCTTCACTCCAAGATGAGTGAAACCATTGTCCCTGTTGGTCGATAACTCCGAAGCTTATCATTGTTCCTGTTGGTCGATAAGTCCGAAGCTTATCATTGTTCCTGTTGGCCGATAAGTCTGAAACTTATCATTGTTCCTGTTGGTCGATAAGTCCGAAGCTTATCATTGTCCCTATTGGTCGATAAGTCTGAAACATATCAGTGTCTCTGTTGGTCGATAAGTCTGAAACTTATCATTGCCCCTGTTGGTCGATAAGTCTAAAACTTATCATTGTTCCTATTGGTCGATAAGTCTGAAACTTATCATTGTCCCTGTTGGTCGATAAGTCCGAAACTAATCATTGTCCCTGTTGGTCGATAAGTATGAAACTTATCAATGCCCCGCTTTCTGGTCGATAAGTCTGAAACATATCATTGTCTCTATTGGTCGATAAGTCTGAAACTTATCATTGCCCTTGTTGGTCCATAAAGTCGGAAACTTATCATTGTTCCTGTTGGTCGATAAGTCCGAAAATTATCATTGTAACTGTTGGTCGATAAGCCCGAAACTTATCATTGTCCCTGTTGGTCGATAAGTCCAAAACTTATCATTGTCTCTGTTGGTCGATAAGTTCGAAACTTATTATTGCACCGGTTGGTCGATAAGTCCGAAACTTATCATTGTTCTTGTTGGTCGACAAGTCCAAAGCTTATCATTGTCCCTGATGCTCGATAAGTCCGAAACTTATCATTGTTCCTGTTGGTCGATGTGTCTGAAGCTAATCATTGTCCCTATTGGTCGATAAGTCTGAAACATATCATTGTCTCTGTTGGTCGATAAGTCAGAAACTTATCATTGCCCCTGTAGGTCGATAAGTCTAAAACTTATCATTGTTCCAGTTGGTCGATAAGTCCGAAACTTATCATTGTCCTTGTTGATCGATAAGTCTGAAACTTATTATTGTTCCTATTGGTCGATAAGTCCGAAACACATCATTGTCCATGTCGATCGATAAGTCTGAAACCTATCATTGTCCCTGTCGGTCGATAAGTCCGAAACTTATCATTGTTCCTGTCGGTCGATAAGTCCGAAACTTATCAATGTTCCTGTCGGTTGATAAGTCTGAAACTTATCATTGTCCCTGTTGGTCGATAAGTCCAAAACTTATCATTTCTCCCATTGGTCGATAAGTTCGAAACTTATCATTGTTCCTGTTGTTCGATAAGTCCGAAACTTATAATTGTTCCTGTTGGTCGATAAGTCCGAATCTTATCATTGTTTTAGCTGGTCGATAAGTCCGAAGCTTATCATTGTTCATGCTGGTCGATAAGTCCGAAGCTTATCATTGTTCCTGTTGGTCGATAAGTCCAAAGCTTATCATTGTTCCTGTTGGTCGATAAGTCTGAAACTTATCATTGTTCCTGTTGGTCGATAAGTCCGAAGCTTATCATTGTTCCTGTTGGTCGATATGTCTGAAACTTATCATTGTTCCTGTTTGTCGATAAGTCTGAAACTTATCAATGTCCCTGTTGGTCGATAAGTCCGAAACTTATCATTGTCCTTGTTGGTAGATAAGTCCGCAACTAATCAATGCCCCCCTTTCTGGTCAATATGTCCGAAACATATCATTGTCTTTGTTGGTCGATAAGTCCGAAACTTATCATTGTCCTTGTTGGTCGATAAGTCCGAAGCTTATCATTGTTCCCGTTGGTCGATATGTCCGAAGTTAATCAATGTTCCTGTTGGTCAATAAGTTCGAAACTTATCATAGTTCCTGTTGGTCGACAAGTCCGAAGCTTATCATTGTCCCAATTGGTTGATAAGTCCGAAACATATCATTGTCTCTGTTGGTCGATAAGTCTGAAACTTATCATTGCCCCTGTTGGTCGATAAGTCCGAAACTTATCATTGTTCCTGTTGGTCGATAAGTCCGAAAATTATCATTGTCCCTGTTGGTCGATAAGTCCAAAACTTATCATTGTCCCTTTTGGTCGATAAGTCTGAAACTTAACATTGTCCCATTTGGTCGATAAGTCCGAAACCTATCATTGTCCCTGTTGGTCGATATGTCCGAAACTTCTCATTGCCCCCCTTACTGGTCGATAAGTCTGAAACTTATCATTGTCTCTGTTGGTCGATAATTCCGAAACTTATCATTGCCCTTATTGGTCGATAATGTCCGAAACTTGTCATTGTTCTTGTAGGTCGATAAGTCTGAAACTTATCATTGTTCCTGTAGGTCGATATGTCCGAAACTTATCATTATTCTAGTTGGTCGATAAGTCCGAAACTTATCATTGTCCCTGTTGGTCGATAAGTCTGAAACTTATCATTGTCCCTTTTGGTCGATAAGTCTGAAACTTATCATTGTCCCTGTTGGTCGATAAGTTCGAAGCTTATCATTGTTCCTATTGGTCGATAAGTCCGAAGCTTATCAATGTTCCTATTGGTCGATAAGTCTGAAACTTATCATTGTTCCTGTTGGTCGATAAGTTCGAAGCTTATCATTCTCCTAATTAGTCGATAATTCCGAAACATGTCATTGTCTCTGTTGGTCGATAAGCCCGAAACTTATCATTGCCCCTGTTGGTCGATAAGTCTGAAACTTATCATTGTTCCTGTTGGTCGATAAGTCCGAAACTTATCATTGTCCCTGTAGGTCGATAAGTCCAAAACTTATCATTGTCCCTTTTGGTTGATAAATCCGAAAATTATCATTGTCCCTTTTGGTCGATAAGTCCGAAACTTATCATTGCCCCGCTTTCTGGTCGATAAGTCTAAAACTTATCATTGTCTCTGTTGGTCGATAATTCCGAAACTTATCATTGCCCTTATTGGTCAATAATGTCCGAAACTTATCATTTTCCTGTTGGTCGATAAGTCCGAAACTTATCATTGTTCCTATAGGTCGATGTGTCCGAAACTTATCAATATTCTAGTTGGTCGATAAGTCTGAAACTTATCATTGTCCCTGTTGGTGGATAAGTCCGAAACTTATCATTGTCCCTTTTGGTCGATAAGTCCGAAACTTATCATTGTCCCTGTTGCTCGATAAGTCCGAAACTTATCATTGCCCCCCTTTTTGGTTGATAAGTCTGAAACTAATGATTGTCTCTGTCGGTCGATAATTCTGAAACTTATCATTGCCCCTATTGGTCGATAAAGTCCAAAACTTATCATTGTTCCTGTTGGTCGATAAGTCTGAAACTTATCATTGTCCCTACTGGTCGATAAGTTCGAAACTTATCATTGTCCCTATTGGTCGATAAGTTTGAAACTTATCATTGCCCCCCTTTCTTGTCGATAAGTCCGAAGCTTATCATTGTTCTTGTTGGTTGATATGTCCGAAACTTATCATTGTTCCTGTTCATCGATAAGTCCAAAACATGTCATTGCCCCTGTTGGTCAATAAGTCCGAAACTTATCATTGTTCTGGTTCGTCGATAAGTCTGAAACTTATCATTGTCTCTGTTGGTCGATAAGTCCGAAACTTATCATTGTTCCTGTTGGTCGATATGTTCGAAAATTATCATTGTTCCTGTTGGTCGATAAGTCCGAAACTTATCAATGTCCCAGTTGGTCGATAAGTCCGAAGCTTATCATTGTTCCTATTGGTCGATAAGTCCGAAGCTTATCATTGTTCCTATTGGTCGATAAGTTCGAAGCTTATCAATATTCCTGTTGGTCGGTAAATCCGAAACTTATCATTGTTTTTATTGGTCGATAAGTCCGAAGCTTATCATTGTCCCTATTGGTCGATTTGTCCGAAACATATCATTGTCTCTGTTGGTCGATATGTCCGAAACTTATCATTGCTCCTGTTGGTCGATAAGTCCGAAACTTTTCATTGCCCGTGTTGGTCGATATGTCCGAAACTTATCATTATTCCTGTTAGTCGATAAGTCTGAAACTTATCATTGTCCCTGTTGGTCAATAAGTATGAAACTTATTGTTGTCCCTTTTGGTTGATAAGTCCGAAACTTATCATTTTCCCTGTTGGTCGATAAGTCCGAAACTTATCATTGCCCCCTTTCTGGTCGATAAGTCCGAAACTTATCATTGTCTCTGTTGGTCGATAATTCCGAAACTTATCATTGCCCCTATTGGTCGATAAAGTTTGAAACTTATCATTGTTGCTGTTGGTCGATAAGTCCGAAACTTATCATTGTTCCTGTTGGTCGAAAAGTCTGAAACTTATCATTATCCCTGTTGGTAGATAATTCCGAAACTTATCATTGTCCCTGTTGGTCGATAAGTCCAAAACTTATCATTGTCTTTGTTGGTCGATAAGTCCGAAATTTATCATTGTTCCTGTTGATCGATAAGTCCGAAGCTTATCATTGTCCCTGCTGGTCGATAAGTCCGAAACTTGTCATTGTCCCTGTTGGTCGATAAGTCCGAAACATATCATTGCCCCTGTTGGTCGATAAGTCCGAAACTTATCATTATTCCTGTTGGTCGATAAGTCCGAAACTTATCATTGTTCCTGTTGGTCGATAAGTCCGAAACATATCATTGTTCCTGTTGGTCGATAAGTCTGAAACTTATCATTGTCCCTGTTGGTCGATAAGTCCGAAACTTATCATTGTCCTTGTTGGTCGATAAGTTAGAAACTTATCATTGCCCCCTTTCTAATCAATATGTCCGAAACTTATCATTGTTCCTATTGGTTGATAAGTCCAAAACTTATCATTGTCCCTGTTGGTCGATAATTCCGAAGCTTATCATTGTCCCTGTTGGTCGATAATTCCGAAGCTTATCATTGTCCCTGTTGGTCGATAAGTTTGAAACTTGTCATTGTCCCTTTTTGTTGATAAGTCCGAAACTTATCATTGTCCCTGTTGGTCGATATGTTCGAAACTTATCATTGCCCCCCTTGTTGGTCGATAAGTCCGAAACTTATCATTTATCCCATTCTTAGTCGGTAGGTACGAAGCCTACCATGCCCTACTTAGTCCTCACTCGAAGAGTGTGGTATCAATGGTGCCCCCCTGTTTGTTTTGGGTGCCACTCCGTAGGAATGGAATCGGAGCAAACTATGTTTCCCCCTCTAGGTTGGTAGCCCGAACTACCCGGATGACTTCCGTGATCTGTCATTTCCTGGTCGACAAGTACCGGGAGTCTTGTCTGGCGCTTTTTGCGACAAGTGCGACAACCAGTCATGTCTCTTAGGAGCTGATTGGTCGTCAGCTTGTCAATTCTTAATCTGTTGTGCTTGGCCTCGGCTGTGGTGGCAAGATCTCTCGTGCGGACCCCTGGTATGTTCCTAACTAGTGGTTGATTGCTTGTGGATTACTCTTGTTTTTAATTTCACGTGGGGTGTCTTTGTCAACCCTGAGCATCAGTCTCTATTCTACTCGTCCTCCGACCTCGCTCAGGGAGGGACATCTGTAGACACCCCAATTTTGTGATTTTTCAAGATGGAGATGTGGTGGCTGAGCTCAAATCCTCATTAGGCCATTTAATCCATGGAGACCCAATTCGGCCCATGAAGGCCTACATAGGTCCATTAAACTCTAGTTGAGCCCATTTGGACCTACAAGGCTATCTTAGGCCTATTTGACTTCATGGAAGCCCATTTGGACCCATTCAGCCGTAATTGGGCCCACAAGGCCCACATAGGTCCATTAAACCCATGTTGAGCCCATTTTGGCCCATCAAATCTATTTAGGCCCGTTTAACTCTTTTTAAGCTCATGAAACTTGATTGGGCCTATTAGGTCCATTTGGGCCCACTTAAACCCATTTGGGCCCACTTAAACTCATTTGGGCCCACATAGGCCCATGGAGGCCCATGAAGCCCACTTAGGCCCATTGAGCCCAAATGAGTCCACCTTGACCCAAAGCCCATAACATCGGCCAACATTTCAGTCCAAATGAAACCAACAATTTATTCATCCGTATTAAACCATTTCTTCCTTTCATTTAATCAAAATTTGCCAAAGTCACACCACATCCCACTGAACCCATTTTCTCTTCACCAGACTTCATGAATTCAGCCTGAATCCTCCCCTACTGAGTTCAGCCCAGCACCTTGCCACTAATCCAGCAAGCCACAAAGTAGCCCCAGCCGTCTGATCAGCCATTGTCGGAGCTTGGATCGTTTGTTAGAGGAGTGGGCCAGTCTGTTGCGAGTGGGGGAGAGCATTATGTTACAGGCTTTTTTTGTTGGGTTCCGGTGGCCTATATAAGGAGGCAGCCAACAATTTAGAAGAAAGAGCATTCAAAACTTTCCCACCGCACGAGAAGGAGAGTAGAGAGAATTCAGAGAGAGCAGGGAGCGAGATGGAGAATCCTGAGCTCGAGGAGCAACTCAGAGCTCCAGCAGATTACCTCCAACCAGGTACGTTCTTTGAATCCCTCTCCAGCCTTTAATTCATAGCCCCTAGGTCTCTCCCTCCCTTCCTGGAGCAATCCCAAGGGATCAAGAGTGATCCCCTGATCGAAGAAGCTCCTCCGTGCCCCACCGTCGCCGTTTTCCGGTGACAGAGGTGGGGGGGCAATCCAGGAGGCTTCCTGGACCCCTGAGCCTCCTGTCTTCCTCCCCTGGTCTTCCCGGAGCTTTTCCACCCTGTGCCTCGCCGCTCCGCCACTCCAGAAGCCCGCCCCGTGCATCGCGAAGCACCTTCGATCATCCAGGATCACTCCAACACCTCTCGCGAAGACTCCCGAGCTCCCAAATCCACGCCGCTGCCGTTGGAGCGCCACTGCAACCTTCCTCGCTGGAGATCGACCGCCGTCGACAGCTAGAGTCGTTTCACCGCTCCACTCAGCTCCTAGGGAAGGGAGGAGGTTCCTCTCAATGCCCCACAACCATCAGGAGTCCTCCCTCGCTCCTCCTCAACCTTCCAGAGGGCAAGGATCACCGCGCCGCAGCTCCGAGAAGCTTCAATCGCCTCATCACCGTCACTGGAGTTCTTCAACTGCGAGAGGGGTGGGTGGCGCATTCTAGCTGTTGTGCCTTCGATCCACTCCGTTGGATCTCTCTGGATGCCTCTCTTCTTGCCTTTCGAGAAGTCTGATCTAAGATCGGACCACATAAAGGCCTTGTTTGCCCTCCTCCGGCGGTCGTCGCCGGCGAGCTCCGTCACCGGCGACCGTCGTTTCCTTTTTAATGTTTAAAAAACATTTAAAACATTTTATTTGAATAAAATCTGGAGTTTATAATTTTCTTGCAAGTAAGTCCTTCTGGAATTACTTTTTGGTCCTTTTATTACATATAGGTCTTGCAATCATTTTTCTAAAATGTTTTGAATAAAGTTTTAACTGAAAATATTACATTTCTTACTCTGAGCATTTAAAATAATGTTTTATGAGTTTAAAACTTTAATAAAAGCCCCCAGAGTCTTCGAAACATATTTTCTTTCAAACATTTTGCTAAAAGGACCTTGCACTTTCTTAAAAACTTCTTGGAAGTTCATTTTTCTGTGAAAATTGCATAAAGGACCTTGAGCTTTCTCAAAATTATTCTAGCAGTTCATTTTTACAGTAAATTTGCATATAAGCCCTTGTACTTCATACATGTTTCAGATTGCTCAATTTTGCTGGTTTATTTGCATTTAAGCCCATGCATATTTCAAAAACTCTCTAGATAGTTGTTTTATTCAACAAATTGCACAAATTGCATTTAGGCCCTCCGTCGCTCCTCCTCAACTTTTCCAGAAGCATGTTTTTATTGGACAAATTGCATTTAGGCCCCTGTGTTTTACAGAAAACTTCCAGAAGGCTTATTCTACTGTGAGAATTGCATAAAACTCCCTGAATTTGTTTTAAAAATTCCAGAAGCTTGTTTTCATGGTTTAATTACATTTTTGCCCCTGAATTTCTTCAGATGCTTTGTTTGCTGGGTTATTTGCAGTTTAGCCCCTATGCTTCATTGATTTTACTCTGATTGCCTATTTTCATGGGTAAAATGACCATTTTGCCCCTAAAACTTCCTGGATCACTTCTAAGACTTTTTCTTGCATTTTTACCCTAATTTTGTGCTGAATTAATTTGCATGCATGCATTAGTGGTAAAATTACATTCAGACCCCTAGAGAACTTCATTTGCACTAAGGATGCACATTTGACCCCAAATTCTTCATACATGCATGGAATGTGTTTTCCTATGTGTTTCTCGATGATTTGGGCTTCCAGACTTCGGTTTTCCTATGATTTGGGCTTTTTGCACAAAACCCCTGGAGTTTTCAGATTTGCACTCACACTTGCATTTTGCATACTTTTCACATCTTTTCGCGTGGATTTTCCCATCTTTTCTTCCTTGCTCGGTGCACGCTTTTCTAGCTTTGTTCCGAGCTTAGTCTTCTCCTTGTTTTCTGAGTTTTCCTTGGTTCTCTGCGGTTTCCACTTGTTTTGGTTTTCCATCGCCCGAGGGCATACAGTAAAAGGCTTACAAAGCCGACATGGTCCCGAAACAAGGATTATTTTCCCCTTTTTGATTTTCTCGGATTTATCCCCAATTTTCGCTGTTTTGCGAGATGCTTTCCGAGAATTTCACGATTTTCACGATTTTCCTCA
>JAMKQA010018166.1:0-10398 GCA_024699735.1 Posidonia australis
AAAGACCGAGTTTCTCGGGCGTACGAGGGTGCCTAACACCTTCCTTGTGCGTAATAGGAATCCTTACCCATCCTCTGGTTAGCAGACATCCAGCCTTCTTATTTGCATCCCATGCATTCATCCTTTTGTGGTTTTCCTCGTCTTTCCCTTAAAAGACTAGGTGGCGACTCCCTTTTCTTTTCCTTCTTTTATCCTTGCGCCTTCGCCGTCATTGCCATGGCTGTGGTCTCCTCTCCACCCCTCCCTCCGGGTCGGGCATGGTCAGACGGACGCGGTCACACAAAGTCTTGAATCTTTCTTGCAAGTGCCAACCTCTTTGATGAGCTTTTGAACTAGTTGACTTGGGAGAAATTTTGCTAAGAATGTGAATGGAGTTTAAGCAATGGTAGTAAATAGAGACAAAGAGCATAGGAATGCTTGATGAGGCTTAAGGGGTGATTAAGAGCCCTATTTATAGGATTAAGGAGGGAAAACTTTGTATCTAACGGTTAGTAACAGCTAGTTACTTCGGAAGTCCTGTCATAATTCGGAGAGCCGTTTTTCTTTGCAATATGGCTTTTCATGGGCAAATCGGTATGCTGAAATAACTTCGGTATACCGAAATCTTTTGTTTTGAAATGCCGAAAAACTCCGGTGTGCCGTTTTGATCTCTACTTCCATCCTCTGTCTTTTGCATTATGGTGTGTCGTGTGATGTTCCGATTTTTCCTGATTCAGTATGTCAAAATTCTTCGGAGTATCGATTTTCATCAACTCCTTTTTGCTTTCTTCATTCCCGCCTTTGTGATAATTCTCCTGTGCTTTTAATACAACAATAATTTTCAAACCATTTTGTTAGAACATATTAGATTTCTTTTATTATAATCAAAATCAATACAAATTATTCATTTATTCCAACAATTTCTCCTTTTTTGATGATGACAAAACATATTAAATTCATGAATGCTCCCCTTATCAATAGGCATGGATAAAATCTAACTATTCGCATTAACTGTTTGCATACAAAAAAATTTGTTTCTTTCCAACATAGATAATATGCCTTATGTAATACATATGTGAGGTATGTAATAAAAGGATTTTAGATTTTATTATGAATCTTATCATGATTAAGATTTTAGCTTATGTTTACATATGCTATCTCCCCCTTTTTGTCATAAGCAAAAAGAAATTAGACATCCTACTAATTCAACTCCCCTTGTCAGTTATAGCTATGTAAGATTTTCTAAATGCAATCAAGTATCAAAAATTCAAAACAACAAAACTCAACAAGTAAGAACAAGTAAGATTAATTACTTTGAAGATGTCCAAGATAGATTCAGTTATGTATCAAGGATGATACCTGTCATTGTCTTACAACAAAACAAACAAAAATTCTTGCAATCACTTCAAGAGTCAGGAGGTGAGTCTTTATGTATATACTCCTGAATATCAGTGTGGTACTCTTCAAGTTGCTCTTGATAGGATTCTAGCTTGGAGTGAGTGATTTTAGTGGTTTCTTCAAGCCTTGACAAGATGAGTTCCATTTGAGCTCAACTTTCTTTATGCTATTGTTTTTGACGGATTTTTAATTCATTTATTTGTTATTGCAGCATGTCGATCTTCTTGACGATTGCGTCTTCTTCTTCTTCAAAGCTTTCAGAGTTTTCCTTGACTTGTGGAACACTAGAAGATGACGGATGGATACCTTTTGCCGCTTTTGACCTATCAAGTGCTTGTTCCATTTTTTTCTATGGCTGATGATCCTAAGGGTTTAGTTTTGATAGCTGACCTAGACTCATTTTCAAAAGGAACATCAAAATACTCAAAGAGATAGGTGAGGACTGAGCCAAAAAAGAACTTGGTCTTGACATGGGTCATGATATATGCAATGAACTATGACTCTTGCCCAATTGACTTGAATTTTCTTGGTAATTGTATACATAGCTTTACATGTGAATTCACTCAATTCGTAAAAATGTTCTTTCTTTTGGACAATATTAGCTGTTATGATATATGCAATTATCCTAGATTGCTTTGTGAGTTGGTTAATTTTATTTGGTTTGAAAGTACTTCTAGGATTTTGGGAAGTGGCTTTATTGATGTCAGAGTAGGACCAATTAAGTTCATAAGTGGAGAGAGTGATATCTATCCCAGATGAAGGAATTTTAAGTAATTATCCTATGAGCACATCATCAAGGGATATATCTATACCAACTAAATATGATTGAATGAGGTCATGAGAAATAGTCATATTGGCATAAAATTCAGAAATCAGTTGAGGAAAATAATGTTTGTCTCCTATGGATCCTAGGAATGGAACAAGCATTTGAAAGGCAAAAGAGATTCAATGGATCCAAGTTCTTTAGATATTACCCTTCTCTGGAATATGACTTCTCTATTGGCAAATCTTTCTTGATGTGGCCGTTGAGCATCTTCATCCACAAACCGGAAGTAGTGACTAATGGATGGAGCTGGTGAATCATGAAAATCGGCTTGCTTTCTCTTTGAACGAGAGGCCATTTGCTTTTTCGTGGCCATGTCTTCGTAGAGGGTGGAGAGGCACTTAGGAGCCATAAGAGAGTTGAGGACAATAGAGGGGGAAAGTTAATCAGAGACTAGAAGACTCGGAGAGGGATTTCGAAGTGCCATCAGAGAAGATGAGGACGAGGGAAATAAGAGAACAATGAAAATGAAAAGAGAAAACCTAGGGTTATAATGTTTAATACATGGAAATCGATATACCAAAATTTATTCGATATAACGAAATAAGATTTTTAAAGGGATTGGCACAAGGGATTCGGTAGACCGATGATAAACGGTATATCGAAAATAGATTCCTGAAAAGTCTGACAAAAATATCAGTAGACCAAAATTTTTTGGGTGTACCGAAACATAGATTTTCGGTCGTCCATAATATATTCGGAAGACTGTCGAACAAGTCTTAGAGAAATTCGCTATTCCAATAAACATCGGTAGACCGATATAGAGATATTCGGCATACTAAAAATCTTTGGTGTATCTAGTATTTTACAAATATCTAAATCTCTTCTAATTTTAGTGCATTATTGTTCATCAAGAGGTTTGGTAAAGATATCTGCAACTTGTTTTTTAGTAGGAATAAATTCTAATTTAATATCATTTTTTAGAACATGATCTCTTAAGAAATGATGTCTTACTTTTATGCATTTTGTTCTAGAGTGGTGTACTAGATTTTTAGATAAATTAATTGCACTTGTATTATAACAGTAAATTGGAATTGTGGATAATGTTATACCAAAGTCTTTTAGAGTTTGTTTCAACCATCAAATTTGAGCACAACAACAACCAACTGCAATATATTCAACCTCCGTTGTAGAGTGTAACGCCCTGAACCCAGACATGTTACCTAAATCATAGTATCATAAGCAAAACTATACTAATTATAGTAAAATTAAATAACTGTAACTAAAGCTCACCTCCAAGAAACATTGTGCGACTAGAAGCTCCGACTCCAGCACCGGAACTCGACTGCACTCAAACTACACCTGAAAACCAAACAAGCACGCGTGAGTGACATCTAAGTCAACTAGTACGCGCCTCAAACATACAAACAACAAAAATCTAACGAAAAGCCAAAAACTCAACTTTAATTTATAAAACTTAGTTTCCGTTGAAGATCCAATTTAAAACATCCTTGTCCTTTCTTTTGAAATCATTTGGGAATTTGTTCCCACAACGTGCTTTCTCAAAATCTATTCTTTCTTTTCTTTTTGAAACGTTTGAAATTTAGTTTTTAAAGCCACATTCCTTTTGCAAAACCCATTTTTTATTTCCTTTTTACCTTTTTCAAAACCTTTCTCATACTCTGAGAAATTCACATTTTCGACTAGATCCAGCCTAAAACACAATGCCTCACAAGGTTAAAACGAAAATCACAAACACTGGCTGGGAACTGGTTAAAACACCATCGTTATTTCATTCCAGGATTTTAGGACCATTGATAAGTCTAATCCTAGCCAAACCACATTTCTTTTTATTTCTCAAAATCACATTCTTTTCTTATTCATTTCCACTTTTCTTTACTGATGTTACCTTGATCAGGGGTAACCAGGCATACAAGTAGTAGACGAGGACATCATTTCCCCTACCTCCCTGCACTACTGCGATGAAATTCCCCGTACGGGATGCCACCGCCCAGGTCCACCGGCCTTAATCTCTTTCATATATGCACAGGGATATGTCTTTGTCTAACGTCCCATTAGTGACCCAAACAACTAGGTTCAATGACCTAGGCTTAACCTACACCGTCAGGAGCTCGGTGACCCAAACAACTAGGTTCAATGACCTAGGCTCAGTTTACACTGCCTCAAGCTCGGCAACCACAATTGTATCTAGCAACTGGTTTCATTGGAGCCTCATACTCCCACCACGTTGTCGATACCAACCCCCGTGGTTCCTTAATACATTATTAGTGTTTCATTTTCAAAACTCTTTAAGCTTTCCTTTTCAAAACCATTTCCATTTTCATTCTTTTTCATTGCAGGAATCTGTTTTCATGCAATACTTGACCCTCTTATGGGATCCCAACTCAATCCATGAAAAATCATTCTTTAAAAATCATAAATTGGGTCTCATGCCCAAAATCACACACAATCAACCATTTTATTCATTTATAGGGTCTAAAACCCAAAACCACTCCCAAATGCACTTATTTGGGTTTTGTATTTCTTCATGTCATTTACATGGGAAAAACATCATTAACACATGCTCATTATCCATTTAAAACCCCTTTCTTTCATTTTATAATCTCATTATATATATCAAGGCCAGGGTAAAATCGACAGACCAAATTTCAGGTTCGGTATATTGAAAATCCCTGGTTCGGTATACTAAACATCTTCGGTACCAACCCCCCTGATTCGGTATACCGAAACATTCTTGGTATACCGAAACTTCCTGTTTCGATCGACTAGATGATTTCGGTCTACCGAAACCAGGGATCCTGGCTTAATCTGTTAGGATTTCGGTATCTCGAATTCAATTCGGCATACCAAATTTCCCATAACTAGGGCATTCCCCTGTTTTGGTCGACGAAATCGCCGGAAGTGGGAGCCTGATCAGACCTCCCAAACATACATCACAAATTACCAATAAATCATGGGGTGTAGACCCTTGAGTCTACTTCAAAACCCCTCAAACCATTCATGATTTCATTAACCACACAATCCACACGAAAATCACAAAAGGATGAGACTCAAAACGGCAACTGTAGCCTTCATCCCAAAATCTCGTATATTCCCACTAATTTTTATCCTAAACGCATGATATCTATGTTTTCATGCTATTGAGCTCATTCTCATCAATTCCTTTATTTTTTCTACGATTTTACATGCATTTTTCATCATTTTCATGCATTTGACATGATGAACTGAAAGTGTGGAAACGAGGGGGAAAAGAGGGCCGCATACCTCGAATGGCACTCCGGCGATCTTCCTCACCCACCAGCGAGTCTCCTCTTGCCCAGGCAAAGTCTTCTCCACCGGCGGACCACATGAACCACCACCTCCTTTGCAGTGCGCTGTTCTTGCTCTCCTTCTTCTCCCTCACATCTCAGTCCTTCCCCTTCCACTCCCCTCTACCTCTCTTTATCTCCTCCTCCTCCTCCTCCCACGTCGTGCCGGTCGCTCATCACGTCGGAGAAGACGGGGAGGCACGGGCCAGCGTCATTGGTGGCACGGGCTGGTGGAGGAAGAAGAGGAAGAAGACGGGGTGGGGTGACCTCGTGAGTGAGAGAAGGAGAAAAAGAAAGAAAGAAAAGAGGAAAGAACGGACACGCAAATCGAGGCGACTGTGCATCCTCAAATTAGACTCCACATTGGTCCCAAATCACAAGCAGGTGCACAGAAAGCCAACCACAAGCCCACACATCTAAGAAACAACAAATTATCCATTAGTAAACCATTTATACAATATTACAATTAATTATATGGCTTACAATTAAAAATGGATAATCAGGCCCAGATGTCACATTGAGAGTGCTACACTATTTTGTTTTTTGCTAAATTATGAAACTAAAGAGTGTCCTATAAAATGGCAAGTTTCACTAGTACTTTTTTTATCAGTCCTACATCCAACATAATCAACATCACTATGCCCTAACAGATCTAAGTTAGAGTTTCTAGGATAATATAATCCAAAATCAATTGATCCTTGTAGATATCTTAAGATTCTTTTAACAGCTTTCAGGTGTGACTCCATTGGTGAAGCTTAAAATCTTGCACACAAGTATACACTAGACATTATATCGGACCTACTAGCTGTTAAATGTAAAAGAGATCCAATCATTCTTCTATATAATTTTTGATCAACTTTTTGTCCATTCTCATCTTTTTCAACTTAGTAGAGGTACTTATAGGTATCTTAGCTATTTTGCTACGTTTCATACGAAATTTCTTTAATAATTCCCTAGTGTATTTTTCTTGGTTAATAAATATTCGTTCTTTGTTTTGTTTTATTTGTAATCCTAGAAAGAAAGTAAATTCACCTATCATACTCATTTCAAATTCTTTTTGCATAATCTTTGAAAATTCTTTGCATAAATTTTCATTTGTCGATCCAAAAATGATATCATCAACATATATTTGGATAATTAAAATGTCATTATCTACCTTCTTTATAAACAAAGTAGAGTCAATAGTACCAATCAAAAAATCTTGATCAATTAATAATTTCCTTAATCTTTCATACCAAACCCTAGGTGCTTGCTTTAGTCCAAACAATGCTTTGTTCAATTTATAAACATGATTGGAATAGGATTCATCTTCAAAATCGGGGGGTTGTTTGACTTAAACTTCTTCTTCAATAATTCCATTTAAAAATGCACGTTTTACATCCATTTGAAAAAATTTAAAGCCTAGGTGACTAGCATATGCCAATAATATCCTAATGGACTCTAATCTAGCTACAGGAGCATAAGTTTCATTGAAATCGATGCCCTCCTCCTGATTATAACCTTGAGCTATAAGTCTAGCCTTATTTCTAACTACATTCTCGGATTTATCTAATTTGTTTTTAAAAATACATTTAGTTCCAATGACTTGCTGATTTTTAGATTTTGGAATCAAATCCTATACATTATTTCTTTGAAACTGATTTAATTCTTCATGTATTGTATTTACCCAATATTCATCATTGCAAGCTTCATTTACATTTTTGGGTTCTATGGATGAAACAAAGGCATAAGTGCTACATTCATTTTCATGTTTAGATCTAGTCATAATTCCCTTAGAGACCTCACCAATGACGAGTTCTTTGGGGTGACTAGGCATATATTGCCATGATTTGGGATTTTCTTTAGGTTCTTCTATATTTTGATTAGTTTGATCATTATTTATATCATTATCATTAAATTTGGGTTCTTTTTCTTCATTAATTACTTTAATTGGATTTTCATCAAAATCTACATGCATGGATTCTTCTATAGTCAAAGTTCTTTTATTATAAACTCTATATGCCTTGCTTCTTGTAGAGTATCCTACAAGAATACCTTCATCAAATTTAGAGTCAAATTTATCCAGTGTATCTTTAGTATTAAGAATAAAACATTTGCAACAAAATACCTTGAAATAAGAAATCCTTAGAATTTTTTCAAACCACAACTCAAAAGGAGTTTTGTTTAAAATTGGCCTAAGAGAAACACGATTTAAAATGTAACAAGCGATATTTACGACTTCAGCCCAAAAATCCTTTGGTAAATTATTTTCATAAAGCATGGTCCTTGTTATTTCTTGTAAGGTTCTATTTTTCCTTTCAACTACTTTATTTTGAGAAGGAGCTCTAGGAAAAAAAAATCATGTATAAAACCATTTTCTTCACCAATTTTTTCAAAACTTTCATTTTCAAATTCCCCTCCATGATCACTTCTAATTCTGATGATTTTCAATTCTTTTTCATTTTATATTTTCTTGCAAAAAAATTGAAATTTAGGAAATGCATCATTTTTTTTTGCTAAAAATAAAATCCAAGTGAATCTCGAAAAATCATCTACCAATACAAATGCATATCTTTTTCCACCAAAACTTAATATCCTACTAGGACCATATAAATCCATGTGGATAAGTTCAAGAGGTTTTGTAGTGGAAACACAATCTTGGCCTTAAATGAGGTTTTAAATTATTTTTCAAATTGACATGCATCACAATTTGTCTTTTTGAAAATCCAATTTCAGTAAACTAATAATAGTTTCATTCTTAGAAATTTTGGATAATTGACTCACACTAACATGGCCAAGCCGTCTATGCCAAAGCCATTTATTATCATTTGTAGATGCAAGGCATAACTTAGGTTCATAAGTTATATTTATTTTATATATATTATTTTTTCTAGACCCAACAAATAAAACTTTGCTTATAATAGAATCAATTATGAAACATTCTTTTTATCAAAAATAATTTTGTATCCCTTATCACATAATTGACTAATACTAAGAAGATTGTGTTTTAATCCATAAACAAGTAAAACATTTTCAATAGAGGGATTATTAGAATTACCGACATGGCCGATTCCGACAATTTTCCCTTTAGCATTATCTCCAAATGTCACAGTTCTATCTTCCTTGGCGACGAATGAGCAAAGTAGATTCATTTCTCCCGTCATATGGCTTTGGCATCCACTATCACGGATACATTTAGATTTCATCCGACATTATAAGAAGGAAGAGATGATTTTGGTACCCATATCATTTTGGGTCCAAGTTTGTTAGATTTTGAAACCCAATAATTCTCTTTTAAGGTCCACCTTTGTTGTTTCTTTATCACAAAAACATATTTCTCATTTGTAATGGCTTTTACAAAACCATTTTCATATGGAATTTTTTGAAATTTAGAGAAACCATTTCCATGTTTATTTAAGGATGGTCTTTGGCAAGAAATGATTTTATCTAAGTATTCCTTTCCCATGACAAATTTTGTAACAATTGTTAATAAGTCATTGCTTTTAATTTTTAATGATGTAATGTCATTTTCTAGATTTTCAATTTTATATTTCATGTGGTCAATTTCCATATTTAGTTTAATATTTTTTTTCTAATTTTTGGTTTTCATCAAGAGGTATCTTTCCTTCATTTATTAATGATTCATTTTGACTTGTTAATAAGGTGATAGTTTGACTTGAGTTCTTGTATTTGGATTTCAAAACTGTGTATTAAAGCTCAATAAATCCTTTAATGAGTTCATCCATAGAAAACTCTTCATTTGTTTGGGATAAATCATATGCTTCTTCTAGAGCCATGAAGCACATATTTGCTCTTTCCCCATCCGAAGAGGAGTCTTCATCTGAGGATGAGTCACTTTCATCCCAAGTAACTTAAAGGGCCTTCTATTTATTTTTCTTATCCTTTTTAAATGTTTTAGTCTTAAGTAGAGGACAGTCCTTTTTAATGACCAGGTTTGTTGCATTTGAAGCAAAGGGGTATTTCAGTATTATTCTTTTTCTTTTGAAACTTTCCTCTTTTTATAAACTTTTTAAATTTTCTTGTTAATATTGCCACATCTTCATCATCCTCACTTTCAGATTCTTCTGAATCAATGGTGATTTTTAAGGATATTGATTTTTTATTAAGTGATTTTTCATTTTCTTTCTCTTTCATTTGAACTTCATATGAAGTGAGGTTACCAATTAGATCCTCAAGTGAGTAGTTGGAGAGATCCTTAGCCTCTTCAATGGCTGTGGTTTCTTTTCGCAATCGGGAGTGAGTGATCGAAAGATTTTCCTTGCAAGCTCACCTTGAGAGAACTCCTTACCTAGAGATTGTAGAGTGTTGGTTATTTCATTAAATTTAGTGAACATTTCTCCAATGGTTTCATTTTACTTCATCTTAAACAATTCATATTTGTGTATTAACATGTTTATTTTAGTTTCTTTTACTTGGTTGGTTCCTTCATGAGTAACTTGTAAGACATGTCATGCATCATGAGAGGATTAGCAATTTGATATTCTATTAAATTGTTCTTGATTCACAGTATAAAATAAAATATTCAATCCTTTTGCATCTAATTGAGCTACGGCTTTCACTTCATTACTCCATTCTTTATAAGATTTGGAACTTAAGGTGAATCCATTTACAACTATATCTCATAATTCAAAATTAATTGATTTTAAATAGATTATCATTCTACACTTCCAATAGTGTAGACACCCCGATTTTGAGGTAACCCAGGAATGAGTGTCCCTATGTTGCTTTGGATGCGATCAGCCCTTAAACCGAGCCCCAAACCCATTAGCTAGAGCCCAAATCAAACATTTGTGAGCAAGGCTGGCGCACCAACTTGGCGCACCAAGGTGGTGCACCAAGGTGGCGCACCAACCTGGCGCCCAACTCTGACTGCTGACCTTCCACCTTCCGGGCTGTTACCTTTGCAAATGAATATGCCAACGAATATTC
>JAMKQA010018168.1:0-13185 GCA_024699735.1 Posidonia australis
TCCCACTTCCCTAGCTTGACGCCACTACCTCCCCACACACTCCCCCTTCCATTGCATGATTTTATTACCTCACCCTTCCACTACGTGGCCCCGCCGCCTCCCCCACCCACTCTGTGGCACCGCTGCAGCTTTCCATCGTGTCCTCTACCACCCCCTCGACCCCACATGTGTAGATCTGGAGTGTAAAAGCGTGGTGATCTCTCTCACCATAGTGAGCTCCCCCACTACAGATCTCAAGACGACTACGATATCTTTGTGCACAAGGCTTCCCTCCCATCGACCCCCCACCTTCCTACCAAATATCATGACGACAATGAACGTTTATGACAATAACCTTTTTTTTTTTTTTTTGACAATGTCTCATTGTCATAGTTGGGAGAATTTTAAACTCGTCACAGGTCTTAAGTTCGAATCCTAGGACATGTATAAAAATTACCGTTAAAAAAAAAAAAAAACAATAGCCTTTTTTTTTGCTCTCTTGGTGGTTTCCTTTCTTTTTCCTCTTGTTCTTTTAGCTTGTTCATGTGTTTTTTTAGGAATTTGATTTTTTGTGATTTTGGCAGCACATTCAAGCTTAGATGAGTACTTGGCACATGTATTCGATCTCTCCTTTCCTTCTCTCTAGATCTAGATTTCCCTTCCCCTAGACGTTTGCTGACGTCATTTACTATGTGTTGCCCACTACTCACCTCTCCTAGAGCAAACCCTATCTCCTCCTGTCAACCCCTCCTTCTTACTAAACACTCCCAAATCCCTAGTTGCAATGCATCATCCTCCTCCAGTAGAGCAAACCCCCTTCCCTCCCAACATCGTCTTCCACCTCCTCGTCCTCTCGATACAACAATTTGTTTCAATAATATATTTAGTTACGTGCTACTATTTGTGAGATAAATCAGTAATACTAAATTGAATTGTTGAATATTATTTTTCATTATTGTAGTTATGAAACTATTTTTCATTAGTTTTGACTCGATTGTGTTGCAAATTTCAAGTTGTAGAATTCTGACCCGATCGTGATGCTGATTTTTAAGAAATATTTCAAGTTGTAGATTTCTCGATGGCCTGTAAAAAAATGTGATTTTTGTTAGGATCTTAGTCTTCACTAAGGGAGGATGAATAGTGATTTAAAAGATTATTAGTAATTTTAAATGTATTCTACAATTTCAAGTGAATAACAAGTAAATAGAAAGAAATAAATGATTTAAATGTTAAACTAAAATATGCAAAGGAGGTAATGAGAGACAATGAAAAATAAGCATAAGAAATTTTATAGTAGTTTGGCCAATCCTATTCTAGTCTACTACTCGAGAATCCCTCGAGAATTACCTTAATTAGATCTAGTTCCTCAGTCACGATCCCCTTGTTACACTCGTTGACAAACCCTCACGAAGTTCTGCAAAAACTGCAACCTTCCCTTCTCACAATCGGAGAAAAACTTACACTAAATTACAACTCTTGCTCTTTTCTAAAATCTCCCAAACTCTTTTTTGACAAGGAAAATAAGGAAGTGAATGATGCTCTCTTGCTTGAGAAATTTTCTAACAAAATAGGAGCGAAATGCTTTAAGAATGATGGGACTTTAAGCTCTCTAGAATATGTGTCCTTTATGTGTCAATGGGGGGTTCTATTTATAGGAAATAAGGTTATAAAAATGTTTCTAACATCTCTTTCAATGTTCATAAACTACTATTGATTTGGTATGTGAAATCAATCAGTTGATCGAAATCCACAACTATCGAAACTTCTATAGACTAAAATAATTTGGTATGTCAACGATGTTCTCGATTGTAAATTCAGTCACCTAGATTTTGGTATACCAGGAAATATCTAGTATGCCATTTTTGTTCTCAGTTGTGAATATTTATTTAGCCCTGATTTGGTAAACTGAAAATATTCGATATGCTGAAATGCCTTATTTTAGTCCTATAATAAATGTTTTCAATGAATGATTGATTTTGGGGCTACCATTATTTTCCTAAGGCACTATGCGGGTGTTTGAAAGATTATTACAAATTCTTAGAATACAACATATTACAATTACATGACACTTTCATTACAATAGAAACTTGGTCTCTAATCTTTAATAGAATTGTCTTGAACTTCCATAGAGAAATCTTCTTTGTCAATTTTGCCTTCTTCTTTTTCCAAAGTCTATAAAACTCCTTTTTAACCTATTATGAAGGTTAACTCACAAATATGTTTTGTTATTATCAAAATCGAGACGAGTCAATTTTGCGAACAATCTCCCCCTTTTTATGTGACAAAACAATAAATATATCAAAACTATAAAAATTGCTCCCCTCCAAAATATGCATAATGATATGTCAATAAAACAATGCTTAGAATTTTTTTTTTCTAAGAACATGCATAAAGATATAACAATGCACCCCTTAACTATATGAGTCTATTAAAAGAAATTTTTTTTTTTTTGAAATCTCTATTAAAAGAATATTGAAAAGATATAATTCAAGTTCATTTACAAGTACGCTAAAGTATGACCTACTAATGTTAATTTAACATGCTTAGCTCAATAGCTTTGGAATACCTCATTATTTTTCTCCTCTTTTTTGTCATTAGCAAAAATAGTAGAAGGCACATCTCTAAAGATAAAAGATATTCAATAAGCATAAAAATTATGAAAATCAATTTTCATAATGTAGATACCCCGATTTGCAGTTACATGTCGACATATTTCTCTGGAAAAGCTTACCATGGTTGTCACAAGGTGTTTTCCAAGACCTACCCAAACTTACCATTTCACATCTTAACCTAGCCCAATTCACAAGCCCAAAATCCCATTTAACTAAGTCATTGTATACATTTCACGTAGTCATTACATGCTATTGCACCAACCTTTGTGTGCATTTCACGTAGCCATTACAAGTCATTGCATATGATTTCAATCCAATGATTTATACTCCTCTATCCCAAGTCGTTGCATGTATTTCATGTAGCCATTCCATACATTTCTTCATGAAACTAAACTAGATACTTCTTCACCAAGCCCTTACATATTATCCACATAACCATTGCATGCATATTATTCACATAGTCATTGCATGCATACATATTATCCACATAGCCATTGCATGCAAATATAGGTAGCTTTCACAATAAGGCTCTTGGCTTTCCTACCACTCATGCATGTCATCCATGTAAGAGGCTCTAGAGTTTCAAGACTCTTGGATTCCCTAACTTTTGAGCTCCCACTGGTTATGCATCAAGCCACTTACATTTCCTTTTCTTCTCCCACATCGAAGCACCTATTATTTGCCTAGCATGACCCATCTTGAGGGAATAGCAACAACCACTTGCTCTCTCTCTCCTCTCCACCAAAACCCACATCCAAGCACTCAACTCTCCCAACACAACACCATCGACTACAACAGCCTAGAGGAACCCATCACTTCTCCTCCACAACCTCCACCAACAGCCCTTCTCCTCTCCTTTCACAGCATTCATCACCCCACGAGAAACCCACACATAGCAGCAACCTTCAACCTCATAGCAACCTCAGCCCACGACCAAAAAACACCTCCAACCTGTAGCACCTCCTTCTCCTATGTGACTCTCTCCCAACAGTAACTCAGCTAGCTGCACTTCACAACAACCCATCAACAACAAACCACGTCCAAGCACACATAGCAATAGCCTTCAACCTCACAGCAACCTCATCCCATGTATCCAAAAGACACCAAACACACAGCGGCCCTCTTTCCCTTCCTCTTCCTCTCAACCCACCTTCAGCATAGCTTTTCTCTCCCCCTCCTCCAGCCGTCCTCACCCTAACAAACCCAACCTCACAGCAAACTCAGCCCTTGACCCAACACCCAACCAGCAGCTACCATCTCCAGCCACCCAACCAACAGCTTATCACTACCTTCATCTCACCATATGCAATAACCGTCTACCTCCCTGTCCAAACCCAAGCAACAAGGATCATCACACAAGAAAAACCCTTCCTCTCTTCTCTCATCACAACAGCCACCACCTCTCTCTTGGCCTCCATCACTCACACAGTAGCCACCATCTCTTTCATGGCCTCCATCGCCCACACAAAGCAGCCACCACCTCTCTTGGCCTCCATCACCCACGCACAACAGCCACCACCACTCTCCATTGGCCTCCATCTCCATCACAATACCTATACATCTCAAGTCCTCCTCTATCAGCCCTCCATTTTCGTCCAGTAGAAGCACCCATCATCATAGAGGAGAAGACCAACACGTAGGAGCAGCCCCCTCCTCTCACACCCATCATCAAGCACCCATCATCACAGGGAACCCATCAACACATAGCAGCAGTGAGGGTCATACAAGAATAGGGCTCTTCCTCCCTCTCTCTTGTCTCTACACATAATAGCCCTTACACAACCCCTCTCTCCCTCTCCAAGGAGAAACTTGCACCCAAGCTTCCATAGCAACCCACACCTCATAGCAAACTCACCAACAACCCTTCTCCATCTCTATTCTCTCAACAAACTCACCAGCAGCCCACCATCATCTAGCAAACTCACAACCAAAACCCAACGCCACTTGCCATACTACCACTGCCATCCTCCTCTACCCATCTCTAGCCACCTCCTCTCCCAACAACACCTGCACCAGCATAGCCACCAGACACAATAGCCTCGCTTAGCTGTTGCATAGCCTCTGAACAACACCATACCACAACCCTTGCAAAGCGCCACCAAGCCTTGCTTCCATCTCCACTGCAGCCGGAAGCCAGACCGGAAGAGCCACCGCAAGCAAGCCTTAGGAAGGACAAGCACTCTTCAACCAAGCAAACTCTTTGCCTTTCCAACATAACTAGACCTTTATTTACAGAACTTTGTTAGTTTTAGCTTGTGTTCATCATATGGTATATGACTGGTTTGATATATGCTTGGCATTCTTGCAATTTTTGCATTACTTGGCTTGTTTTGGTGATGGATTATGGTCTGTGTAAGGTTGTTGGCCACTGAGCACTAAACCATGATCTATACCCAAGCGTTTTCTTGGTTTTCCTTCCTTTCCTCCATCTTCCAAAGTGCCATCAGCAGCGTTCATGTGCTCCCAACCGTACACATGGCCGGATGAGCACAAGAATGCCGATGTAGCTCAACGGAAGGAAGATGGAAGCATATATGCATCTCCCGCTTTTATCTTGGCATGCTCTTGCTCCCCATTGCACTCTTCATGCATCATGAATGTCCCAAGGGACTCCTAGAGTTGGCCATCGACGTCTATGGCTCTTGAAGCCAAAAGAAACCCAAATGGATGCATGAGATGGAGAGAATGAGGGAGGCATTCTTGAATCATTTTCTTTGCAAGAATGTGTTCCTTGACATCTAGGCTAGCTCATCCAATAGCCCTCTGCATGTTTGCATGCATGCATTAGACAATTTTGATACTTACCTTCCTTGTTTTTTATTCCCAAATACATTATACTTGCTTTTACATGATTGTTATCATCATGCAACAAAATTAGCACTAGTTTTGCACCCCATCAAGCAAAGATGCTTACTACCCATTCTCTTGTAAATGAGGTGCCCTATTGGACTCTATCGGTGCAATCACTTAATGCTAGCACCTGATTCAAAATCTGGGTAGCGTGGCTAAGCAATAGATCATGTTCCATAGCCTATTTTATTTGCAAAACTTTAGGCATAAGCAAGCATTTGCATGTCATTGCATGTTGTCCTAGGGTATACTGAAATAAGCATTAAGTCGACATAGGCATATAAGCAAGTTTGAAACTAAGAAAGACCGATGTGTTAGGTGCACGATGGTGCCTAATACCTTTCCTGTGCCTAATAGGAATCCTTACCCAACTTTTTGATGCGTAGTGATCTTTTCTTTGATACAAATCGTACATATTTGCATCATTTTCGTTGTGTTTGTATTTTTCGAACAGTTTTCCTTATCTTCCATTTTTAAATAAATTAGGTGGCGACTCCAATCTTCTTTTAATCTTTTCTTATTGCTTTCTACCATGTTTTTTTACCATGACTTTGCTCGATCTCATATATTCGACCGTTCGCACCTTGCACAAGTCATCACTAGCATAGTTACACATAAGAATCATCAAAATCATCTTCATAAGGTAAAGGATATTCAAGTAAGCATCAAAATCAACTTTTATAAGATATTTAATGTGAATTATCAAAATCAACTTCTATAACATACTAATTGTCGGATTCAATTGTTAGGTCTATAGACATCAAGATCAACTTGTATATGAAAGATATTCAATTAGCTTCTTAAGGAAGATGTTCATATATGCTCAAAATCTTTTTATATCAAAAGATATTCAATAAGCATAAAGATCAAGATCAATTTTATAAGATACCAATTGTTGGGATTTTTAGGTATTAAGATCAACTTTTGTAAGATAGCATCAAAATAAAGATTAACTTATTTAAGATAATTCCATATTGTAATTTTCATATTTTTTTAGATACCAATTGTTGGATCTAAAAGCATCAAAATTAACTTTTAATAAGATATTCAATCAAGAAAAATTTCTTATGAAAGATATTCATATAAGCTCCCCCTTACTTCAAGCATGGGTATTGATATATATTCAATAAACATATTTGATATAAGCCAAATAATCATTATGTCAGAGAATTGCTTTAATCCATAATCCAATCGTGATACAAAATAAAGCACTATAGCACATAAGAAGACAAGATATGCCAGTCGAGTTCAATCACATATGAAATTGATACGAATTCTTTATTCAATCCTCTTAAGTATATATTCAGTATAAGCATAGACCATGGATGTATAATATTCAAATAAAAATCAAATATTGTGCAAAGAAAATCAAGAATTCAACTGTCAGAACAAATTCAATAGACCGAAGAAAATTCGGCAGACCGAAATATGTGTCAGTCCATTTTTTAATTAACAATACCAATTGTTGAATTTATAATTTTCAAAAAAATCATGATAAATGAATTTGAGATATATTCTATCAAAAAAAAAAAGCTATAATTTTCAATGAAAAACTCATAAAGATTCATGTTTTAACTTAACATTCTTTTATAAGCATGAGTAGTAATGATAATTCATTGAAATTCCATACCTATCAAAACAGAAAGATGTGACATTGTAAACTCAAATCTTAAGTACAAATAATTAGTAAGAATATACAATCATGCACGACATCTCTTTTCCTTTTTGTCATGTAAAAAGTTATAACAAGATATTAATATTAATCCACAATTTTAATTTAAAAAATGATTCATAACAATATAAAATATGTCAATTAAGTTCAATCACATATAAATTCTTTATTTGGTCCATTTATTCATATATTTAGAGTTTATAAAGAGCCAAATATAAAATCAAGGTATGATAATGTTCAAAATGAGCACAGACCATGGGTTAAAAATTCAAATAAAGTCAACAAAAAAATTTAACTGCCAAAACAATCGATCTGACTGGTATATTTCGGTAGACTGAGTCAAGAGATTTTAAAAAAATCAGGCATCCATTTCAAAATGTTACACTAGATCAGGGAATGCACATTCTTAATATAAAATCATGATCAATGAATTAAGTGAAATTCTATCAAAATAATTTCATTTAAGCAATAAAATTTTTAATAAAATCCTTATAAAAACTTTAAACAAGATTTTTCAATGGGATTACCAATATTAATCACTTATAGCCTCATGTTCCTTTTGACCCCTAGGTATCTTTAAATACCTACATTACATAGAACAAGCAAAGATTTTGGTACCCATTTTATTTTGGGTTTAAAAGTTTAACATCTAGGCTCGATTATCCAATTAATGTAAAACAATGGAATTTATTGTATTATTTTGGATATGGGTTATTAATGGATAATCATATATTTTAGTGTTTGCATGTGGCTTTCTCTCATTCTGTGTGGCTTGGTGGGGATTATTTCCCGGATTGTGTGGTTTCTATCTCTCTGTGCTCCTATGTGTGTGTCTGCACGTGGGACCCACTTGGACTAGTCAATTTTGGCACAGTGCCTTCATGTGCCCCTTTTTTCCTTCTTTCCCTCTCACCCATTTCACCCACTCACGCGAGCCCCATTCTTCCACCCTCTTATGATCCCTACACTGGAGGCCTACTCGTCCCGTCTCCTCATGGTAAAGGCTAGCAGACCAGTGGGATTCTAGGGTAGCAAGGGTGAAAGAGAAGGAGGGCAAAGAGGATAAGAGGAGGTGGTGCAAGGAGGGGAGGTGTGCAACGACCTG
The DNA here is from genome assembly GCA_024699735.1 of Posidonia australis. Classification (NCBI taxonomy): domain Eukaryota; kingdom Viridiplantae; phylum Streptophyta; class Magnoliopsida; order Alismatales; family Posidoniaceae; genus Posidonia; species Posidonia australis. The sequence goes on from JAMKQA010018168.1 coordinate 8,219, forward strand.
GTGAAGAGCCGACGCCGAGAGAGAGAGAGAGAGGAGAGTTCTACTGAGAGAGAGGTGTGATGTGCCATTGGAGGCTACGTCGTCAAAGGTCGAGGAAGGCTAGAGGCTTACCGGAGGTGCGCTGTGAAGGACTTGGAGACGTTGGAGTGCTGGAGAGGTACATGATCCTCTTCCCTCTTCTTTTTGTGCCTTAGGTTTAATGCATGAAAACATGATTATAATGTGATAAAATCATGGAAAATTATGGAAATGCTTGGGATGTTGTGGTTTGCATGTATATGATGTGATCATTCAATTTTGTGGGATTCTTTTGTAGATTTTCATTGATTTTTGGAGATTGTGCTATAGTGTGGATTTTTTAGCAAAGTGGCTTTAAGATTAGATTTCTCATTATATACGTGTTCGTTTTTGATGAAAGTTGTCTCAAATGATAGTTGGCTTAGAGCTTTACCTTAGGAGGTTTTCTAGGATTTTCTGGTTCACCAGAGATGGGTCCATCAAAGGCCCAAACACCAGCGAACATCGTATGTGGTTGCAGCTGAGAAAGGGAAAAATCACCTGGATTGGCATGCCAAAATGCTTCGATATGCCAAATCAGGGGATTTCAGCATACCAAAGTGTTCTGGTATGCCGATGAAGAACCCAAAAAGGGGAATTCTAAACTGATTTCGACATATCGGAATGGTCTGGTATACCGAATCAGGGAAAAATGGTATGCCGAATGATGCTAGCATACTGAACCAACCCCATAGCCAATGTTTTGTTTTGGGATGATTTCAGCATATCAAGTGATTCTGACATACTGAATCAGAGCCTTGTGCTAAATGCCTGAGATTTTGGTATTGATTTGATTGAAATGATTTAATGATGTTTTAAGCATGTATTAATGATAATGAATCCATGTAAATGACATGAGGCAATTATGGAAATAATTCCAAAATAAAATGAGTTGAAGTGAGGTTTTGTGAGAAAAACACAAATGTTTATGAAAATAGACTTGTGTTGTTGTTCGGGATCCACATAGTGATAGGACAACACTGGTATGGGCTGAGGACCCCGATGAGACCGATTAGTCCAAGCGTGGTTGCCGAGGTTCTGGATCCACGAAGTTTGCATGGTTGCCAAGGTTTGGCGGTAGTTGAAAGAGACCAGATTACTCCCACTTGAGACGATGTTGACTGGACCTAGGAATGAGAGTACCGGATATCCAGACACTGTTGGGGTGCCAAGGAAGGCATATCTCTATGCATGTTAAATAAAATGAGACTTAAGGCCTGTGGGTCGAGGCAATCATCCTCTTGCACCGGGAAGGGCACCACGGTAGTGCAGGTTGCTGAGGTTGGTACCTTGCCTTCTGCTTGTGGCCTAGTTACCTCTGATCAAGGTGACACTAGTGATTGTAATTGCTATGTGTGTTGTGATTTGGGTTATAAATGGTTTGTGTTTGGCTTATCGTTTTAGCTAGCTTCTAGCCAAGATGAGTTATTATTTGAGCCAATTGCAAGTTAGATGTGGATTAACTGTTTTGGGGCATGTGTGGCTTTACTATTTTGGGCTGGGTTTGGTCGAGAATGTGGTTTCTTGGGATGCATAAATGATTTAAAATGCATGGATTTATAAAGTGAAAATGTTTGAGAAAGTCATGGACTTGGGAAAGGGATTCCTAATGATTTTTGGCTTTTGGAACGAGATTCCAAGTTTTGTGGACTGGTTCTTGAGTAATTGCCGAAGACCTGATTTTGGTTTTGTCCAGCTGTGATTTTAAGTTTTCTTGAGGTTTTGTCTTGGTTTTTTGCGTGGTCGCGTACTGGGTGACTTTGATGGCACTAACGCATGTTTTGTTGTCTATGTGTTTGGCTTTTCAAGTGAATAGCTATTGGAGTGCAATCTGGATTCCAATGCTCGAGTTTACTAAAGCCACTAGTCACACACTGTTTTTGGGTAGCTATTTGACACTTCCCAATTATTTTAATTGTTTAATTATTGTAGTTGGGTAGTGATGCTATTTAGGTAGTGTTTCCAAGTTCGGGGTGTTATAGAGTGATATCAGAACCTTGGTTCACTAAGGTGCACCGACATGGTTGGTGTCTGGTCTAGTGGCTCTGTGGGACTACGCAAGAAGGATAGCTGCACCTGACCTTGTTTGTTTGCCTGTTTTATAGCAGCAGGGAGATGTTTCATCGAGGCCGTGGTCACGGCAAGGCCCTAGTGCCCGACTCAAAGGTGGAGGAGGGTAGTGTTTGGAGGGACATATAAGGAGAATTTGGCGAGATGATGCAGGGTTTCGCTTAATCCCTTGGCAGCAGCAGCAAAGATGAGGGGAAGGGAGACTTATGGATCAAGTAATTTCATCAGTTGAGCACGTTGACTCTGGATGGGCACAGTACACCAGAGGAATGTGAGGCTTGGTTCTAGTAGATGGAAAAGATCTTAAAGGGGATTAAATATCCAATCAAGAAATAGGTCAGAATCGTTGCTTTTCAGATCAAGGGTGTCGTAGAGCAGTGGTGGAGGGCTACACACCACACCAAGTTTCCAAATGTCAACCTGTTAATGATCTCATGGGAGGACTTCCAAGAGGTGTTCTATGAGAGATTTTTCCCTAAGAATGAGAGGGACAAGTTAGGCAGAGACTTCTGGAACCTAAAGTAGGGGGATTCTACTATGGCTGAGTACGAGGCGGCTTTTCTTCGATTGGAGTAGTTCTCATAGGTCGTGGTTGTTAAGAAGAATCGAGCTAAGAAATTTGTTAAGGGGCTAAATCCAATGCTGAAATCTAGAGTTATCGACTTCAAGTGTCAAACTTTGGTAGACACCATTGAGCTAGCTTCGCGCTACAAGGATGAATGCTAACTATTTCAAAAGGAACACCCCAAGAGAGACGAGGGAAAGAAGTTCACCTCACAGCCTTCTGTTTCTAGGCTACCGAATTCTAGGAGTTTTAGGAGCACCAAAAAGAAAAGGAAAGAACGTTCTGAGTGTATGGCTAGGGGAGCTAGATATAGTCAAGCTAGTTCGAGTAGTGGCTCGGTGAGAGGACCCTGCCACGTTTGCAAGAAGATGGGGCATGTAGCTGCATAGTGCTGGATCCGATAAAGAAACAAAGACAACATTGTGTGCTACAACTATGGAAAGGCTGGATGCATGCAGAAGAATTGCCTAGACCCGTCGAAACCAATGAAGCACGTACCTCATCAGCCTACCAAAGGCAGGGTATTCTCTATTGCTGCCCTAGATGCTGGACCTTCTGGAGACATCGTGGAAGGAAGGAAGTAGTAGCAGTCTTGTAATTTGAGCCTTGTCTCATGTTATGTTGGGATGGATCCTTACGTATTTGACACTATATTTTGTATTATGACCATGATTATGAATCTAATTATACTATGATGTGTTGATGTTAGGATCTTTTCTTATGGTTGACCGGATGGCCTGGGTCTTGTTCGACTCTGGGAGTTCATTTTCTTTCGCCTCTGAGTCGTTCTCTGCTGAGATCGAGACTAGACTTGCTAAGTTAGCATTCCACTTGGATATGGTGGCTCCATTAGGAGAACACAACCTAGGCTAGAGATCTTTGTGGTCGGTTGGCATCAAGTTAGGGGACAAGGACGTCAGGGCCAGTTTAATTATGATGGACATGCAGAAATATGATGTCATCTTGGGGATAGATTGGCTGGCACAGCATACTACTATGATTGATTGTGCCAAGAGAAGAGTTCTAGCAGAGTGGTAAGGTAAAGGTGGGTGCATTGTGCAAGGTACCAAACTGGGAGAGCCCAGAAAAGTAATATTTGCACTCAAGGCCTACTGTCAGTTGGTGAGGGACTGTGTAGGCTACTTGGCCTGTGTGACTGTTTCTACTTCACCTGCACTTGGAGTTCAGGATTTACCAGTGGTACAGGAGTATCTTGATGTATTTCCAGAAGAATTGCCTGGTATGCCACTATATAAGAAAGTGGAGTTCTTGATTGATCTGTTACCAGGATCAGGTCCTATTTCAAAGACTCTATACAGGATGGCACTTGCTAAGTTGAGAGAGCTCTGGAATCAACTGTTGGAACTGGTGGATAAGGGATTTATTCATCCTAGTGTATCACCTTGGGGAGCACCAGTACTGTTCGTTAAGAAGAAAGACTGTTCACTTCGGCTCTGCATTGATTACTAGATGTTGAACCAGATTACTGTTAAGAATAAGTATTCGCTACCCAAGATTGATGATCTGTTTGACCAACTGCAGGGAGCATCTGTGTTTTCTAAGATAGATTTGAGATCTAGGTACCACTAGCCAAGGATTAGGGAGCTAGATGTGTAGAAGACAACCTTTCGTACCCATTATGGACATTATGAGTTTTTGGTAATACCATTCGGGTTGACAAATACACTGACTACCTTCATGGAACTGATGAATAGGGTATTCATGCCCTATTTGGACCTATTTGTGATCATCTTTGTGGATGATGTGTTGGTATATTCTCCAGATGTACAGACCCACCAGAGGCACTTAAGGATAGTGTTGGAGACACTAAGGTAGCATCAGCTGTAGACACCTCGATTTTGAGGCGACCCAGGAATGAGTGTTCCTATGTTGCTTTGGATGCGATCAGCCCTTAAATCGAGCCCCAAACCCATTACCCAGAGCCCAAATTAGACATTTGTGAGCAGGGCTGGCGCACCAAGGTGGCGCACTAAGGTGGCGCACCAAGGTGGCGCACCAAACAGGCGCCCAGCTCTAGCTGTTGACCTTCCACCTTCCGGGCTGTTACCTTTGCAAATGAATATGCCAATGAATATTCGAGGCTTTTCACTTGCAAGACCCCTTTGTAACCTCCCTAGCGACCACTATAAAAGGACCCCTAGAGCAACCATTCCAAGGCACCTCGTTTTGTGAGAGAAAACCCTTCTTTTGCAAGAGAAACACAATCTTTGGGAGAAACTCTGGTGCTGAAATCTGAGAACAGATCTGCACTTTA
>JAMKQA010018169.1:0-13618 GCA_024699735.1 Posidonia australis
AGCCCTACTCACAAATGTCTGATTTGGGCTCTGGCTAATGGGTTTGGGGCTCGGTTTAAGGGCTGATCGCATCCAAAGCAACATAGGGACACTCATTCCTGGGTTACCTCAAAATCGGGGTGTCTACAGATGTAAAATGGTTTTCAAAAGGGATTTCAAAAGAGCATGTTGGCCCATTTTAAAAATGGTTTTTCTAGTTTTTTGTGTGCAGGCCGAGAGACCGTGGGTCGTGCTATTTGGACTTGGGGGTGTAATGACACTTGCCGAACACTGGGCTTCCCGACTCATTATGTGTAGTTTTGGCCATTGAGGGCCTTGTGATTTTCGGCTGGTAGAGCCTTCACTTGTTTGGTTTGGACAATGTGGACTGTGTTTCTTGTGGTTTGGGCCTAGTAGGGCTTCATTTCATGGTTTTAGGCCCATTAGGCCCGAGTTGCTGGTTTTTGGTGGACTTAGAGAAAATGATTGCGAAATAGTTTTAAAGGAAAATTGTTATAGTCTTGTTCTCTGCTGTTTTGTGGGGTGTGTGCTAGGTAACTTTTGTCACTCACGCTGTTTTCTCCGTGGTTTTTAGGTTGCAAGTGCAGGCTAGCGTGTGTTGGTATTTATTGCACATAATCCGAAATCTCGTAGTCGCACAAACAAGTTCTTGGTTGTTTAGATATTACTGTTTAGCTTTAATTTCCTATACTTTAATTTGTTTTAATTATTGTGGAAATTAAGGGCGTTACAGTACCTCTATACGTGTCCTAGCTTCCCATAGTTATAACACACCACTTGGATTGGTGTTTGCTATGAATGTGGACAACTTGCAACACCATGACCCATTTGGCCACACTTAAAACAAGACCATCCACCCGGCATCCTAGCACTGGAACATGCCTGGTTGAACCTAATGTTGCTCCTGCCTACAAAGCTATGCTTGTCACTAGAGATACTACCAAACCTCTCCTTCTTCTTCTTTCCATAGCTCTCAAAACTATTGGAACTTGAGCACCAAAGAAGGAGAACCGTGAAGCAAAAATTGTCTTAGCCTTTCCCCTAGGACGACTTTCCATGATCTTCTTATATTTGTCCTTGAAACGAGATGTCATCTGAACCATTTCTATCATGGTCTGACACCGACAAGCCATAACTTTCATCTTTTTTTTTTTTGACAAGCCATAACTTTCATCTTTAGTCCTAGCTAAAGAACCTTTAGAAATCTCATAGTCCTTCACTCCTTAGAATCAAAAGTCTGGGCAAACCGCTCAAGACGTGCAAAAGCAATCTCATATTCACTTACAATCATGTTTCCTTACTACACACTCTAGAACTCCTGATCTAATCTATCCCTCCCATGGTCAGGTAAATATTTCTCATTGAAGGCCGCTTATGAGTCCTTGCACCTAATGTTGACCATCATAGAGTATGAGAACCTTAGGCACCAAACAGTCTTCCACCTCTGATCTACAACACCTTCCAATAAGAAAGTAGCCAATTGCACCTAGTCTTCCCTTGGGCAAGTCATACTCTCCAAGATCTTCACTATCCTCTACAGCCACACCTCACATTTCATGAGTCCACCTTTACCCTTGAACATTGGTGCATGCAGCTAGTTTTGCTAGTGTAGCCACGGATCCCCAACTGATCCACTAGAGCCTCTTTTACTAAAAGCACAAGTAATCCTATGCACCAGTTCCTCAACTTGGCCTACATACCTTGCCATCCACCCATTCATTGGAGCCAGATTCAACAACAAGGATCTTACCCTTTCGTCAACCATGACAAGACATTCTATAGAAGAGATAGAGCACTAAACAAAATTTAGGAGAACAAACAATAAAATTAGAGATACAAATGTAATACACCATGCAGATCAAAGAAGTTACGTGACTGGACACCCTAAGCAAGTGCATCTAGTGAACCTAGTGCACTGATACCAAATCAATAACGACCCCAGTTGCTACAACCCAAAATATTAGCCTAGGAAAATTTTAATTATATTACAATTCTCAATTAACATAATATCAATGGTTATTAAAAGAATAATCTACCTAAGAACTTGTAACGTGTGGCTATGTGACTCCTACTATATACACTAGAGAGAAAGACTGCTACACATCTGTACTTGCAACTAGAAAATCAAAATAAAATACACAGAGTGACCACCAAAATGATCACCCAGCACACACCCCACAATGAAAATCAAAGAACAAGAACTCGATAAAGCCACAACATAGAAATTGAAAGCAAATATTGGAAGTACTACTACAAATCCATAATAATCTTGGAAGCATGCCAAAAAACTCTAAGATGGCTTCTCCCCAAAAAAAACTTGAGTCACATAGGCTAAAAACCTTAGAAAAGCAATGCACACAGTCTATATGATATGCATCAAAACCATCTTAAAAACATTGCCACACAAGCAAAAAAACTAGTCGTGTTGCCAGACGTCAAGCAACTAACTCTAACCATAAATAGCTACTGACATGATTTGCACTATTACAAACAAACCACCCTACAAGGGGCCTATCTGTCCCAAAGTCCAACATCTTTGAAAGACCTCAACAATGCTAACCCCACATAGGAAAGCTGTCCTCTCTTACGACGCCACTAGAAACGAGACATGTGCATCAACCCATACTAGCCTAAATTACGCAAAGTCTGCCCTCTCGACGTCCTAGTCTTGGTGCTCAGAGTAACCAGAGTGTCAAACTCTAAGTAGAGCTGACACCTCAAGTGACGTCACTAGAAATAGGACACATGCATCTACTTGTACTAGCTTAAACTACACAACGTTCACCCTCTAGGCACCCTAGTCTTGGTGCCCAGAGCAACTAGAGTCAGTACCTCAAGTCTCAGTGCCAAGAGCAACTAAAGTATGATACCTCCAAGTCAAGCCAACATCTCAACCAACGAATCTCAACCTCGATCTTATGATTAACAATCCAAGAGTATCTGACCTCTAGAATCCGACAACACTTTCCTACAGCCTTGTGGTCTCCAAACCTCGGTCTAGGCTTCGTGCTTGACCACTCAAGAATATTGTCATATCCCCTAATCCCAACAATACAACCCTCTAGTTTCTTGGTCCTCAAAACAAAATAGCAGCAAAATCTTTTCAAAACATTCCACATTTTCCTCAAACCATGTTGAAAAAATTTTAAACTCAATGCCATTAACTAGAATTAAAACATAACTTTTGAAAATTAGGCTAGATTCAATGTCAAGCCAAAATACGCATGGACAATACACATAGGCAATACACGTGGACAATACGTGAGGACAATACGAACCTACGATACTCGCTTGTCTTCCACACCCTTAATAGAAAGACTAGAGCTTTTAAAACACTAAAAGCTTGAGAAAACATCATAGATTTTACACTAAACAATAAATTGCACATAATATATTAAAATGAAGACATCAAGATTATCTACCATTTGAGATCAAAAATAGAAGAATCGGATGTGTAGAAATCAAAATATCACTGATCAAAGTCGATCATGCATATATAATGAACAATGAAATCGAGGATACAACTCATCCTTTAATCACTATAAAAATCTCGTAAAAACAACCAAAAATATTGTAAATGACCCACATAGCAAGATCTCAACATGCAACATCATTCTACAAGATTTTATGCATAAAATAAGAGTCTAATGGAGTGTGTACTTCAAGAAGAAGCACACGACCCAAACACAGTGAACCCAAAACTTGATGCCAACAATCTCCAACGCCAGAGCACCTAACACAGCAGCTCCCTCCTCTTTGTGAGCATGCCATCACAACCAAAGGCCCACACCGCAACCCACAAACAAAGAAAAATACCATTACTCATGCATGCAAGGCTAGAGGAAGATGAATCTCACACATGTTGAACCAAACTCACCTCCACGAGCTCGCACACATGCAGATGATGATCAGAGCTCTCCTCCCTCCCCCTCAAGTACACTGCAACCTCGCACACAGCAACCCACAACAAGGAACAATACAAAATCAGCATGCATGTAAGGAGGAAGATGAGCCCAACCATTGTGGAGCCAAAACTTACCTCCACGAGAGCATAAGCACAATGGAGAGGAGATCGTCAACAATGAAGCTCTTGCCAATGCTCACTGACACAATGACCAAAGCTCACCACATCCCTGCGAGCACACAGGACAACTCTCCAACTCTCTCACTCACACAAGAAGAAAGCACTCAAGACCCCTCTCCTCTCAACACACGAAGGAAGGAAATGAGGGGAGACAAATCACCACCACAACTTATATAACCATGAGGATAAAGAAATACCCACACGCTAACAAGAACAAGTGTTACGAACACACAACCATGAGTCGCACCATACACTTCTACTTGCACCAACACAGTGTGCACTTGGCAAACCAATCTCAACACTTGCACCAAACAATCCTCATCGCAAGCTACATGCAAGAAATAACTCATGCACAAAATCCAACCCACATAATCCCTTATTAAAAACGAAACCACTTGTGCAACAAGAATTAATCGATAAAGCTCACAAACAAGATTCCACACTAAGCATCATTAGTTGTAACACCCCGAACTCGGGCACGTTACCTAAATCATAGTATCATAGGCAAAATTACTCTAATTTCAGTAAAATTAAATAACTACAACTAAGGCTCACCTCCAAGAAACAATGTGAGGCTAGAGGCTCTTAATCCTGCACTAGAACTCGGTTGCACACAAACTGCACCTAAAAACAACCAAAGCATGCGTGAGTGACATCCAAGTCACCCAGTACGCATCCCAAACACACAAACCACAAAATCTTTGTAAAACTATTAAAAACTCAGCTTTTAATTTTCAAAGTTTGGTTTTCTTTTGAAAATCCACTTTTCCTTTTAAAATATCATTACTTTTTTCCTTTTGTTTGAAATTACTTGGGAATTTGATCCCAAATCCATACTATTTTCAAAACTCATCTTTCCTTTTTCAAAACATTTGGAAATTTATTCCAATTCCCATTCTTTTCCAGAAACTCACATTTTGCATTTTCTTTTAAAACATTTGGAAATCATTTTTCAAAACATACCCTTTTCAATACTTGGGATTTCTTCCCAAGATCACACTTTTCCTATCCTTTTCATTTTCTGAGAAATTCACATTTTTGACCAGAACCAGCCTAAAACACAATGCCTCTCATGGCCCAAAACTAAAACCTCAAACATTGGCTGGTAACTAGTTAAAACTATAATTCTTATTCATTTTTAGGATTTTAGGACCATTCATAAGTCCAGTCCTAGCCAAACCACATCTCTTTCCATTTCTCAAAATCACATTCTTTTCTTATTCATTTTCACTTTTCTTTACTGATGTTACCTTGATCAGGGGTAACCAAGCACACAAGCAGGAAGTGAGGACACCATTTCCCCTACTTCTCTACACTGCCGCAGTGAAATTCCCCGTGTGGAATGTCACCACCTCGGCCAACTGGCCTCAATCTCTTTCATATATGCACGGGGATACGTCTCCGTCTGACACCCCATTGGTGACCCAAACAACTAGGTTCAATGACCTAGGCTCAGTCTACATCGTCGGTGACCCGAACAACTAAGTTCAATAACTTAGGCTCAGCCTACACCGTCACGAGCTCGGTGACCCGAACAACAATGTTCAACGACCCAAGCACAGCCTACACCGTCTCAAGCTCGGCAACCACAGTCGTGCCTGGCAACTAGTTTCATTGGATCCTTGAATCACATAAGGAATGAGACTCAAAATGGCTACCGTAGCCTTCATCCCAAAATCTTGTATATTCCTACCAATTTCCACCTTAACCCCATGATATCTATGTTTCCATGTTATTCAGCTCATTCTCATCAATTCCACTATTTTTCTATGATTTTACATGCATTTTTCATCATTTTCATGCGATTAACTCATTTTCAAAATAATGCAAAACAGGGGGAAGGAGGGGTCGGGTACCTCTCTGACGAGCATCCCCCCACACCAGCGACTCTCCCCGCACTCCAGCGTAGCCTCGACGAAGCTTCCTTCTGCGGTGGACCACACCTACAACTGCGCGTGTCGTTCTTCCTCTCCTTCTTCTCCCTCGCATCACTGTCTTCCTCTTCCACTCGCCTCCACCTCTCTTTATCTCCTCCTCCCGCGTCACGCTGGCCACCCATCACATCGAAGAAGACAAGAAGGCATGGGCCAGCGTCGTTGGTGGCACGAGCTGGTGGAGGAAGAAGGGGAAGAAGACGGGGTGAGGTGAGCTGGTGAGTGAGAGAAGGAGAAAAATAAAGAAAGAATAGGCACGTAAATCGAGGCAACTGTGCATCCTCAAATTGGACTCCACATTAGTCTCAAATCACAAGTAGGTGCACAGAAAGACAACCACAAGCTCATACATCCAAAAACAACTGATTATTCATTAATAAACCATTTATACAATATTACAATTAATTACATGGTTTATAATTAAAAATGGATAATCAGGCTCAGATGTCACATTAGTAGTCTAAGATTATTCATTATAAATCTCCATGAAGATCTAAATTCCAACTCGTCCTCAATACATCGAATTAACAACATCATCAAACAGAATTAACAAACCACAAACTTGATAATTAACCATTGACTTACTGTAAACTGGCACAGTGCTCTGTGCCTCATATATGTGCTAGAACTACGTGCCCTAAATATGTGCCTCCTATATGTGTTGAAAACACACGCTAAAAACACACGCCTCTTACTCGCACCTTCTATTAAATCAATAAATTGCATGACTTAGATGGCAACTAAATATGTAGGTGTTACAAGCTCCTTCGTAGGATGGCTTATCCGTGGTAGTGCAGTACACTTCAACAGTTGCTTGTAGCTAGTTTTGGTTGCTTGGGCTCGAGTGACATGATACGTGTGTGAGTGTGTTGTATGCACTAGAGTATTCTGGCACTATTGGCTATTTAATCCATACATTGATTATATGGGTTCAGATCATGTGTTTTGAGTTACTCATAGATAATTGAGTGCTCTATGTTGTGCTGAGTTTTCAGCAAATTTTGTTATTGTGGTTTGAGTGCAAACTTGTATGATATGATGCACCATGTTTTCTATGCTTCAATCTTTGTGGCTTCGATGTTTGAGAAGAAGAGTAGACCTAGTTTTGATATAGTAGCTTGAGATGTTTGTTTTAGAATTTTTACATACATGTACTTGATTGGTTTTGGAATCTGTGTTTTTGATTACTTGGTTAGGTATTGGGTGGATTGCAAATAGAAGATCTGCAATTTGTCTAGTTAGGTTTTGAAATCTATGTTTCATGTGTGTGTTTTTGTCAAGTTTGTGGATTATGTTGATATTTTGGTGGTTTTAATATTGTTTTCATGATGTATATTCTGATGACTCGTATGCATCATGATTTCAAAGGTTTTCAATAGATTTCTAGGGACATCAATATTAGGTTGCTAGTGTAGTTTTGAGTTGTGATTTTTGAGTCGATTTTCTTATGGATTTTGGATATTGTGCCATGGTGCATGCACGAGTAGATTGGTGCGTCACATCATTCTGTGGTTTTGACTTTTGATATCGATGTTGTAATGTCTATCTAAGACTTTTGGATTTCATGTGTAATGGCAGTGTGTCATGCCTATTTGTTCCACAAGCACATTTTGTTTCAATTTTCTTGTTCTATTGTATAGTTGGGTTCTGCCTTGTATTGATTTTAGTTTTGTATTCCGAGTGGGTGTGTACTGGGTGACCTTTTTAGTAGTCACTCTCGTGTACTTTATTTTGGTGTTTTGTATGAGTAGGTTATAAAATGGTTTACTGGCTAGTGCGTATAATGGAGTCACATAGCCACACATTGAGAATCTTAAGTAGATGTTTTTTTCTGATAATTTACTAATGCTATAGTAGGAAATTGGGTATATTTTTATTGTAAAAAAAAAGATTATGTGATTTATTAGGTGTGACAATCAGGGTTGTCAGACCAACCGATCTGCAAGGAGTCAACCCCAACATTATCACCCATGAACTTAATGTCAATTAGACAACGAGGTCGAAGAAGTAGAAGAAGAGGAATTAGGCCCGACAAAGCAGGCGATGGTAGTAGAGTACTATTACAGGTCAAATTCATCTAGGAAGTTCAATGTTTGGCCTAGCTAGTGAATGTAATCATCCAAAAGGCCAACAAGAGGTGAAGGATGTGTGTAGACTTCACAGATCATAATAAATGTTGTCCCAAGGACAGTTTCCCCTTGTCGAGCATTGATCAACTCATCAACAGTGGGTCCGACAATCACCTCCTTATCATGATGGACTCTTTCTCGAGCAATAACCAGATCTAGATGAACCTAGCTAATGAGAGAAGATGTTCATCATTGACCAAGGCACCCTTTATTATAGGGTTATGCCTTTCGACTTGAAGAATATGGGGGTCACTTAGTAGTGGCTTGTACAAAGGTCTTTTAAGACTAGCTTGAGTGGAACGTTGAGCCATATATAGATGACGTGCTAGTCAAAAGCAAAGTGGAGACTGAGCACATCACCGACCTTGTTGAGGCATTCAACAAGTTGTAGAAGCTTAGGGTGATGCTCAATCCAGAGAAGTGTGTCTTCGACATATGAGTGCCATCATGGAGATGCAACCCTCGGGCACTCTAAAGGAAGTCCAGCGCCTAGTTGGCCATATTATAGTTGTTGGTCGTTTCTTGTCCTATTTGGTGGGGAACTATAAACCATTTTTCAATCTCCTAAAGACACAAGTGAAGATAGAAAGAAAATTCAATTGGAACAAAGAATGCCAAGCCACTTTCACCAAGATCAAGGAACACCTGGCAGCCACCCCTCTGCTTACATGGCCAACTTGGAGGTTCACTCTCTAGCTCTAGCTTGTTGTGACTAATGAGGCAATGGGAATAGTGTTGTTCAAGGAAGAGAATGGATAGCAATGACCATTTTACTAAGTAGGGTGTTGCAAGGGCCTGAGGTCCGCTACTCATGCCTTAAGTAGTTAGCCTACGCTTTAGTGTTGATAGCCCATTGGTTGTGCATTTACTTCCAGACCCACTCCATCATTATCATGATTGACTAGCCCTTGCAACAAACCCCACACGAGCCAGAAACATTCGACCAGCTCCTCGAGTAGTCGATTAAGTTAGGCAAAGTTGACATCTCCTATCAACCTCAATAGGCAATCAAGGCATAGGCATTGGCAAACTTCGTGGTGGAGCTAACTCCTGGGTTGATCGACCAAAAAGATTACACCCCATGGGACCTGTATGTTGAAAGCTCGTCTACCTAGGCTGGAGTGGGCATAGGCATCCTTGTCGTTAGACTCGAGGGTGCCCACTTTAAGCATGCCATCCAGCTTGATTTCGCAACCACCAATAATGCTCTGACCAACTTACATCTCTCCAAGGGGCTCAGAGCGTGGCATCTGAAGGTATACATGGAATCCTAGATGGTAGTTAGACAGACTTCTCAGGAGTTTGAGGTATGGCATGTAATGATGGCCCGTTATCGGGTGGAGGTACAATGCCTATGCAAAACCTTCAATAGATGTGAGATCATCTAGGTGTCAAGGACTAAAAACACAAAGGTCGATGCCCTGTCTCACCTCACCTTAGTTTTCAAGGGGATCAAACACAGACTCGTCCCTTCCATCTCAACAATCAAAGAAGCAGATGATTAGAGAACTCCGCTCTAACTCTACCTTACAAGTGGAGGCTTGCAAGACAATCCTATTAAGGCCAAGCAGATCAAGCGAAAAGTGGTCAGACATTGTATGGTGAATGGCCAGTAGTTCCAACGATCACTTTCATGCCCACTATTGCAATGCATAAGCAAAGATGAAGGTGACGTCCTCCTTAGAAAAATCAAAGAAGGAGTCTACGGTAACCACTCTGGTTCTCAAACGCTAGCATACAAGGCACTACGACAAGGATACTACTTGCCTACCTTGCAAGTAGAAGTGACTGAGCTTGTCTGACACTATGGCTTATTCTAAAGGCATGCTTTTCTCCCTCACGTCCCACTGATTAAGCTCGTGCTAATTAGCTCCCCAGTCCCCTTTGCTCAGTGGGAGATCGACATCTTGGGCCCCTTCCCGAAGGCCCCTCAGCAGTTGAAGTTTGTCATCGTCTTGGTCGATTACTTCACCAAATGGGTTGAAGTTGAGCTAGTTGTGAAGATCTTCGATCACCAGACCAGGAGGTTTGCCTTTAGAAACATTATATGTTGCTTTGGCATCCCCTTGGAGATTGTAATAGACAGCGACATATAGTTTACAAGCTAGGTATTTCAAGCTTTTCACGAGGAGCATGGGATAAAGCTCAATTGACCTTTATCACCCATTCTCAAACAAACGACAGGATGGAGGTGATGAATAGGTCCATTTTGCACACTCTCTGCACAAAGCTAGGGAGAGTGGCTGGTAATTCGGCCAAGTACGTCCTAGAGGTGCTCTAGTTGTACCATACAATTGCTTACACGACGACAAGGGAAACTCCCTTCTTCTTGGCATTTGGTTCAAAATCGATGAAACCTGTCGAGGTCTCAATTCCTAGTTACCACCTACTCAACTACAAGGAAGGGACCAATGACGATGACCTCCATGCAAGTAAGGACCTACCAGCTCCAAACCTAGATATGAATCACTGCCCAACAACAACGAATGGTGCAGTACTAGTAGCAGTGCTTCCACCAGCAACTAATTAGCATCGACAACCTTTTCTTAGGTGGACTAATGTCTCCAGGCTCAATTTGGATCACAGCAAGCTATTGCCAAACTAAGAGGGACCTACGTGATAATAGAGATTATCTTACTAGGGATGTACCAGCTCAAACGTATGCCTACTATGGTTGAGAGAGAAAGTGCCACCCTACCATGAATTTGGAATGTCATGAACCTACAATGATATCACCCTTGATCATTGTAAATATTTAATTTACCTATTGTGGATATGGGATTTTCTATGGAGGACATTGGTGTTTTTGCATTTCGTGGCATCGCTTGTGTCTATTTGGTTAATATTCAACTCCTTCACTCCACAGATGTTGAAGTCAATGTGATCACCACTCTCGGTTCACTTTCGCTGGCTCTTGAGATGCCTGGAGAGATGTGGATGTTGTAGGTTAATAAAGTACTTAAGGGTGTCTTTACCGATGAGCTTCTTCTTTCTCTTCTTTTCCTTACAAAATAAAATTAAAATATGTAGATTAATAAAGTGCAGTAAATAATTCAATAGAATAAATTACAAATGTGAAATGAAGGGAAAAATACTTACCCAAAGGGTTTTATCCCTCTAGTTACAACTAAATATAAATGCCTAACTGCAACATACAATAAAAGTGAAATGCAATATGCAAAGTATTAAAAAAAAAAAATTTATTTATGCAAGATGTCGACGTGACATGATCAGAGGAAGAAAACTTTAGCTCTCCAAAACTCAAAACTTATCTACTCTCTCTCTCAGAATTTCCTTGTATATGATTCTCTCTCCAATTTTCATCTCTGTCAAATTTTCCCTCTATCATTCAAATTTCCCTCTTGGTGTCCTCCTTCTCAAAGGCTAGGGTACCCCATATTTATAAAGGCACGAGAGGATCAATATTGGTAAGATTGGACAACTGCAATAAAAAGTTTCCATTTTTGAAGTGTTGAACGTAGCGATCCCAGAATTCAACATTAAACGTAGGAAATCCAACGTTCAATACACCCAGGTGCCCAACAGAAACTAATAAGGGAAAATTCCCCCATTAAATGGACAATAAAGCTCAATCATAGTCAAATTAGTATCATGCATAATCAAAGGAATCTTCCAAAAAAAGAAACTATTTTATTTCAAAATTTTCCAAAGAGAGAAAGTAGCTAATGTAGCGTGGCTAAGTTGTCAAATATAGGACGCAACAGATCCTGTGTTTAACATAAAATGCAGAGATCCTAGCGTCTTACACATTCAATCCAGAAACTTGCCAAATTTGCCTACCAAGTAAAATGAGGTCAAACAAGTCATTTAATAGGTTAATAAAGAGCTCTAAATACGACAAGATGACTCGTTGAAAAAGTTTAAATTCCAAAAAAGGATAGTTTGATTGATTTAAGGAAGAAAATAAGTTGGACATGTAAAACGCTGACGTTGTAGCATTTAACATTAGACGCAAAGTATATAACGTTTAACATTGAATACTACTTGTGCTAGTGTTTAATGACCTAGACTAGCAAATGACCATTTAGTTTGCATTTAGGCTGAGAGAATGACATCTAAAGTTGAATGGAGTATGCTATGATGTAATGGGAATTAATAAAAATAAAAGAATGCCAAAACGGGATATCTTAAATTGCATCTCTTTAAAGGTAGTTTCAGCACGAAACTAGCTCCAAGGCATGACGATATTCCCTTGTTGTATAGGGTGCTGTGGCAGTGCAGGACGCAAACATCATTTCCCATAGCCCAAGTTGTGAGGTGCTGAGGTAGTGGTAAGGGCGGAAGTGTAGTGGAGTGAGTCTGTAAAGCTAAAGTGGGTTGCATCAAAACCTCTAGGATCGGAAGAGGGGCAACCAAAGCAAGATCAAGAGATAAAGCCATGTTCTATGGCTTCTGTACCAGAGCAAACAAATGTTAAGCTTGCATGGCAGAGGACTCATCGATAAATAGACCAAAATGCAAAGGGACGAACACCAAAGGGGGCACGAGAACAAATTACCCAAAAGGGAGAGATCCTAAAGCAAAGACAACCACGACAGACCGGATTCCTAAGACAGGATGGCCCAAGGAATCAGGAACGATAGGCAGCACTTTTGGAGCACGAATGGTGGTCACCGCAATGGATTCGATGACGAACTTTAGACCGACTAGGGTCTGCCATTATCCCAAAGCAAGAGGCATGGAATCCTCATGCACCTGAAAGTGTTATGCATGAGGAGAAGGGGGACAGTAGAAGTCATAGTAAGGGAATGTAATGCCCCCGCCCTAGAGGCGCTACCCAACTATAATATCCAATTCCAATAATAATAATAACAATTCAAAATAATTGGAAAACTACCTAAGGCTAACTATCCAGATCTGTGTGCAGCTAGTGGCTCCAGAACACATGCATTGGGGAATGGACTACATTCCAACCATGCACCTGAAACCAAAATAAAGCTAAAACATGCGTGAGTGACATTAAGTCACCTAGTACGCGCCCAACCAAGGAAAACCACAACAAAATCGCAAGAAAACTCAAAATTTCGATTATTACAAAACATAGCCCAAAACTTTGGTAAAATCATAAAACCAGTTCACAAATCCTTGGAAACCTCTCTCTAGGACCAGAAATCATCAGGAAACCCTTTTCCTAAAATCATGCTATTTCTAAACCATTTTCATTCTCAAATATCATGCATTTTTAAATCATTTCATGCATTTCGAGAAACCACATTCTCGACCAAATCTAGTCCAAAACCACAAGGTCACACATGGCTTAAAACACAAGCACACATTGGCTGACAACTGGTTCAAACCACGAGTCTCAACTTAGCTAGAATCTGGCTAAAACCATAAGCCAAAACACAATCGATTCTAACTCCAAACCACACACATTTCTCAATCACAATTCAATAGTGTCGCCTTGATCATAGGCAACTAGGCCACAAGCAATAGGCAAGGACCCAACC
>JAMKQA010018170.1:0-13826 GCA_024699735.1 Posidonia australis
TTGAATATTTGACTACTTGTCATATTTTCTTAAGTGATTATTAATCATTAATCACATTTCATTTGTTATCATCAAAACATATTAATAGATTTTTTCAACAACCTGGTCCAATTTTCAATCTATACCAAATATGGTAAAGTTGGACAGATTTCTTGTGAGTATTAATTTGTCCTCTCAGCATCCAAATTCTCTTTGTGTTGGTAAAGCAAGAGTGGTGTCAAATCATATACCAGTCATCCTAGATATAAAATTGTGTGATTGGGGGTCTTTTCCTTTTAAATTCTACAAATCATAGTTACATATCCCTGGTTTTCATAAAATGGTTAATAAATTTTGACTAAGACATAATGTCTCTTACAACTCTTCTTCCTCAGTTGCTAATTTTGCGTATAAACTTAAAAACCTTAAAAAGTATATCAGGAACTGGATTATCCCCATTAGGGAGGACAGAAGGAATAGATTAGCATCCATCGAATCCCAAATAACTAAGATTGATTTAATGGTGGAATCCTTGCCACTAAATAATGAAATTTGGGACCTAAAGAAGAGACTTAGATCTGAGCATTATAACATGTTACTGGAACAAGAGGCTTATTGAAGGCAAAAATCTAGAATCCAATGACTTAAAGAAGGAGATTTGAATATGGCCTTCTTTCACAACATGGTTAGGTGTCGTAGGAGGTTTAACACCTTGTCTTCTCTTATGGTAAATGACATCCTCTTGACTACACCTAGACTTGTTGGTTATGAAATAGAGAAATATTTTACACAGCTATTCAATAAACAAACAAAAAAGGTGGGAGAGCTTAATTAAAATTACTTGCTCCCAAAGAAAATTTCCAATCCGGACATTTTGGAGGCGACTTTCACCTTACAGGAGATTAAATTAAAAAAAGTGTTTTTAGTTGACCTAGTAACAAATCTCCTAGGTCAGATGGATTTCTTCTTATTTTCTTTCAACATTTTTGAGATATTTTGATGCATGATCTCTTTGAGATCTTTCAACCATTTTCTGCCTCTTGGGATCAAGACTTTCTTTAGTCTATTAATTAAACCTTCATTATTCTTATTCCTAAGAAGGAATGAGCACAAAGTATCAAGGATTACAAACCAATAAGCCTGCTTAATAGCACATACAAAATCATTACGAAATGCTTAGCCACTAGATTTATCCCTATCCTTAATGATATCATAGGCAACTCTCAATGCGTTTTTCTTTCTAAAAGATATATAGGAGATTGTTATTTAGTGGCCCAAGAAACACTAAATTATATGAAGGTAGCTAACATTCTTGGGTTCATTTTTAAATTGGACTTTGAAAAGGTTTGTGACAATATTAATTAGGAATTCCTTTTAAAAGTCCTCACGGGACTAAGATGTGGATCCAAATGGATTTCTTGGGTTAAGATGTGTATAAGTACAACTAAATTCTCAATTCTCCTAAATTGCTCACCAAAAGGCTACTTTGGAGCGTCTAATCGGCTTCATCAAGGTGATCCTCTATCTCCACTTTTGTTCATTGTAGTCACTCATATCTTAAATAGAATGTTGGCTCTTTCTTTCAACAATAATCTTATTTTTGGAATCCCATTCCCCAATGGGGGACCTAACATTGTAAAGATACAATATGCGGATGATATCATTTTGTTCCTATCTAATAATGAGGATAAGATGGTAAATATTAAAAGAATGCTGTGCTGTTTTCAAACCTGTTTTGGTCTTAAAATTGACTTCCAGAAATCTTCACACATCGATGTGGGAGTCACTGATTCATCTTTGACTCAGAGTTGTGATATCATCGATTGCCAAGCAATTGATTTGCCAATTACTTACCTTGGCTTACCTTTGCACCATAGAAGAGCCACTTTTAAGGATTGGATCCCTGAGAAAATCTCAAGTAAATTATCCTTATGGAAAGCACAATACTTGTCTTTGGGTGGCAAGCTAACTCTAGTTAACTCTGTTTTATCAGCAATTCCCACTCACTTCATGTCAATTCTGCAATTTCCTGTTAAAGTAGAAAATTCTATTGATAGAATTAGGAGACGATTTTTTCGGAAATCTACCTCCTCCAATCACAATGTTTATCATCTGACAAATTGGAAGTCATTATATAGGTCAAAAAAAGAGAAAGATTTGGGTATTATAAACTTGAGAAATTTTAGTTTAACACACAAAAGCAAATTATTATGGCAATTACTTTTTTTCTCGACGAAGTTGAAATGGCCTACTCTGTTGCATGCCAGATATTTTTTCCTTTTCTAGCCAGGTGCAATATTAAATACATCAGAAAATAGATGCTCTCCATTGTGACATGAAACAAAAGCTTGTTTTAATATTATTAATAGCTTCTCTAGATTTGAGATATGTAATGGTGAAAATGTAATTTTTTAGAAAAATAAATAATTGAATGGAACACCTTTGACGTTTAAATTCCCTGAGTTGTATGATATTTCACATCACAAAAAGGCATCTGTTAAAAAGATTCTTGAATTATGTAGGAATGAAACCCAAACTTTATTTCACATGTCTTCATCCATTGACCACTCTTTAATAGATATTCAATACCAAGCAGAAAAGTTTACTGAACTCTTGAATGGAGTTCAATTGCAATCTGAAATGGATAAAATACTTTAGACTCCATCTGATGATTGTAAATTTACTGTTAAAATCTTGTTATAAAACTATTAACGATGGTGACATCAGATTCTCTTTATATAAAAAATATGGAAAGTTTCGATGATAATTTAAATTAAACTTTTTACTTGACCATTGGTCTTTAATAAGATCCTCATTAGAAAAAATTTGAATAAAAAAGATGAGATAACTCTTAAGTATGTATTATGTGTAACTCTTACTATGAAACAACTTCCCATCTTTTTCTACATTGTTCATTTACTTCTACTATATGAAATTTCTTTATTAAATATCCTTTGTACCCGAACTTTTCCCATATTAAAGATCTCTTTAACTTTTTTCCTACATGTGTTTTTGATTTATCTTTGGATGGTTGGTATATGTTAATTCCTACTCTAGTTTGCAACATATTGAAGAAAAGAAACAATAGAATATTTCAAGAGAAATACTCTACTTATAACTTGATTATTTTTCAAATTATATATGTATTCTTGAATAGATAATCTAGATTCAAGTCTTCAAAAAGAGAAAATCCTACATTCAATCTCACAAATGCAACATACCTGGAACTTGAAACAAACCAACAACATTACTCCATAGACTCACATTCCTTCCACTACTCAACAGCTTTTGCCTCCAAATCCAACTAAGGATTCAACAACTGATTAACTTCTCTTTAATCAATTTTTTTAAGAACTCTTATTTCCAATTTTTAAAAAACATAGACACTAATTTCTTTTAACATGTATTAACAATAAGATTTTGTTATCCCTAATTCTGTGCAATCACGAACAATTTTCTTTCTCTTAATAGTAATTTCATAACGAAGAAATGATAATATTAAAGTCTTAACCGTGATATAAAAAAAAATTGTGTTAGTTTTTCCTTACACACCCTTCAATAAGTCTATGAATAACAGCACAATGATTACAAAGTGAGCGGGGACCACCTACCGCGCAAAGTTCCCATACAGATACTCTATAAGATTTTCAAGCCCGATGATTGTAAATTCCCATGTTCCATACCAAGAATTTTTTGTTTGTAAAACAACAACTATCTTATGGATGGAATAATTATACAATATTGAAAACTCATTCTGCAGGCAAAATAAATGCCTAGCAGGCAGAGATTCTCGTATTTTCTTGACGTAGTTTTTTCAACATCTGAGACAAAGAAAGCGTCACGATGCAAGCTAAAGTGCTTGGAACAAGTGCTAAAGAAGAAAACGATTTCCAAGTTTCAGGAATACATCGCGTGTATACCACAAACGGCTGAAAAAAGATGATCTATGAAACAAAATAACATAGTAACGGAGATGCCTCACAAGGTTATTCCAAAACAAGCAGACAATTCCACTCCATGGCAAGCTTATCGAAATTGTTGGAAATTTGACTCGTGGATGACAGGCCACAATCGTCATATTCATTTTCAGACAGAATAGTAGAGTTTCGAAATTCTGACCTTGGCAACGGAGCAAGTAAGCTGCCTCTTCCAGCGGACATACCAATCAAATCCAAGCCTAAACTCATAGAAAATGTACCAACAAAAGGGAAGCAAAACAAGCCTTACTTGGAGAATACCACTAAACAAGAAATAAAGACTGGGATAGAACAGCAACCGCTAAATAAAATTAGAGAATGTTGTTCTCTAAAATTTTGATGGCAAAATTGATCCACAGCTGTCTTTCGATCAAGATTGTAAGAAAATGAACATGTTGTAGCTGCTGCTGTGGACAATATATAATCCCTCGATTTCATCAATCCTTTGGGAAGTTTTGCACTTGCGCTGCCTCAGAAAATATGCACAATATCATAGGCAAATCTTTAATACGTCAAAGAAAGAACATTATTTTGCACATGCACCATATAAATGAAAAGGTAAAAACATCGTAGTGTAAGTGTGTAAACAATATTCAATTTAATTGAAAAATCAACTAATTCGGTTCTTTGTAATTTGCATACTAAACACCATCCACACTAACAATTTAATTATTAGCTTACAAGCTGGGTAAAAAATCAATACAAGTATTGGGTAAAGAAATGATGTAAATTTCGATAATTGAGAATCTGATTAAGATAATTCACAGCCTATACAGTTAAAACTAGTGCAAAACCCACACGATACATGGGAAAAAGAAAAGAAAAAGAAAAAGTAATAATTTTAAAAAATAAATTAAAAATATTAATATTATAATAATAATTGAGATGTGACACAAAATGGAAAATAGTAACATTTTGCATAGCACTATTTTGTATAATTTAGAGAAATCATTAATATTTCATAATAATATTATTGTATAGATAATTCTTTAGACCTTACCAGAATGAACTAATATGTTTTTGAAACTTCAAAAAAACACGAAGAGAAAAGAGATGGAAATAGGTTAGAGGGGTGAGAGAGAATGAAACTTATTTTTAAATTTTAAAAAAAAGAGAAAGTTTGAATAGCAAAGGAAATAGAAAGTTTGGAATACTACTAAAATCTAATCTCAAAAATCAATAAATCAAAAAAAAAACAAATTTAAATAAATCAATAAATGAATCAAAAGGAAACCAACGTGTCCCATGTACTTTTTTGAGAAGTTATGATTATTATTATATAGTTTTACTTATATGTAATACACTATTAAATAAACAAAAATAAACTCCAAAAAATATATTAAATAAAAAACGAATTTGAATAAATCAATAAAACAGTAAAATGAGGAAACCAGCAAACCAATGTTTTTGAAAAGGTATGATATATAAGAAAATAAATTTAAAATTTAAAAATAAAATCTAATTTATTTCTAAAAATGACCACGGAGCTCCCTTGTTGCTCCTTGGAGAACTCTTCCCCACTTAGTTTATAGGATAAGCATCAGCCACAAGGACTAACAGAACTAATTGGAAGCATCAGATACTCAGATCACATCTATGTGCATTTTAGGTTAACCGCAGATAGCATATATCGAGTAAATAATTCATGGCGATGAAATAATTAAACAAAATTATCACGATGATTGAACAGAAACTAAGCACAAAGCAGAACTATAGAATAGGTGTGCCACTGTAAACAGTGGATGCAGATAAGCATACATTTCAGTAATGGTTACGTCTCACAACAGAAAAATCAAGGATACGTCCAGAATAACACGAACGACTGCAAAGCAAACATCAAATAGGATTAGTAATATATTATGCACAGAGACGCAACACAACATCAGAAAAGCTAGTGAAAAAACAGAAGGACATCTAGATGATTAGAATATAATTGTAAGAAGATGCAAAAGTCGGGGAATCTTTTACACAAGTATTGTTCCATGGACAAATAAATAAATTCAAGCCAATCACATTGATAGCTAGGTGTACACCAATAACATCGACAGCTAGAAAGCATTTGCCAATGTTTAAGTCTGTTAAGAACCATCATATAGTATACCTTAGTGTCTAATGCAATTTTTAAACTACTTATTTTTCAAACTTTCCCACAGATTCCAGCTTGCAAATTAATGCAAACCTCCAAATACTATTCGGACTTGTGTAATAAAATAATTATGTAATTATTAGAAATTTCATTGCCTGCATCTCATCAGGTGGACATGTTTCCAATAAGATTTTGAGTTATCAGGTGTCCTATTTCACCAATGATAACTAGCTTAATTGCATCTTTCCTTTTCGATAGTCGCTGTTGGGAGAATGATCAAAAAGAACAACCTCACAGTAATAGGAGAGACGAGAGGGCAGAGAAGTTTCTGGGAATGTAGAAAAACTATCTGTCAGCCATCAGCCATATTACTGCAGTTTAATAAGAGAAAGAATGACACCATGTAATCAATGGCTAGGGAACATAAATCAATTGCAATCTTCTCACTTAGAAAATTCAGTAACACTAGGGAATTTTAAAATGAGAAAGGCAGATTGAAGGTTCACTGCTACAATTTAGCAGACACACTAGAAGATATATTGGTAAGATTTGGATAATTATATTGTTGAAGTTTGAGCATACCATAAGCCCACCAAAAAGACCGTCAAGTGCAATCCTGTTCCAGCTATCAAAATACACATGCACAGAAAACTTTGCTTTGGCTGCAAGCCCCAATGAAGAGATTGCCATAATCAGGAAATAGAAGACAAAGCCCATTAAGCCAGTAAGCCCCAAAATTCCAGCAACAACTCCAGCAATGATAGACAAAAAGGTACGACTGCAAAATTCAATAAGATAAAACAAGCACTTATTCAATCAAAGGTGGTAATCAAACAAATGTAAAAGGAATCCACACGTTCTTCATTTATGAACAAAGCCAAGCATACCATATTAAGTTTATAGAAATTAAAAACTTCGTATAACATGCTCTTTCTCCAAAACCAAGTATGCTCTCCATTTTTTAGCAGTCAATAGAAAATTTCACTAATACGATTAGTTATGTGTACATGAGAGAAAGGGAAGTCTCGTACGTCCAAAATGGATGCCAGCACACCATCGAGTGGAGAAATGGAAAAAAAATAAAATCTAACTCTAAGACAATGATGGAAGAAGCAACAGTTAAAGGTATAGTAGAGTCAGGAGAAGGAGATGAGAAAAAGTACAAACTTAAGGACTAGAGGGATCTTATGAAGGAGACAAGATCAGAGCAAAAGAAGGTTCAGAATAGATTACGAAGCAACAACAGGGAGACAAAAGAAAGAGTCAAAAAAGGACAGTGCTGGGAAGCACAATTCATCCTCTTCACAAACCAACCAGACATCAACCAAGCACTGATAGAACCATCTGTCTCCACCTCATCACCTAGGCTGTTGAGAATCCAAACTTTCCACCTTTGCAAGTCCAAAGAGACAATCCTTGGGAAATGTTGGTCAGGCTCCAACCATACTATCCAACAAATTGTGTGGGGTAGGCAGGCTACTCCACACAATCCACTTCCTTATGCACAGCCCAGTTTTACTCCTCCAAACCTCCCAAAAAGTGTCCAAGACCCATCTCCCCCTAACATCCATGCCAATGAGGTTGACCAACCAACACCCAATCAAAGAGCAATCTAAATACACTCTTTGAAAAGAAGAAAAGCACACTGCTAGAAGAACAGCAGGTGCAATTTTATTTTTACAACTTTTCCAAAATTATGATTTTCATACAAAACTGCTTTTTCACTTTAGTAGGGCAAAAGTGAGACAATTTTAATATTAATAGCATTCATATTAAGGGAGAAGACCATCCCCATTACCATTTTGTACAGGCTATAGTTGGTGAGCTTTTCTGAATACAGTAGTAAAATAGCAACTAAACCATCTAACTGTTCATTCGGTACATGATTATTACTTTAATTGAAAGGTCACGGGTTTGAATCCTAATAGATGTAGAACTTTTTAATTAAAAAAACTTAACCATCTAACTTCCCTTTTTTTTGAAAAAAAAACTCTATCTTCTTGGGCAAATTCCAAAAATTAATCAAACTACTTGCTTATATGTATGGTAATAACTATTGACTAATGCTTGAGGACATTGCTTTCTAAGATTATGTTCTTCCATTTTGTGGTAATGTTACTTATATAATTAATTGCAATGTTACTTATATAATTAATTGCATGTGGATGTTAAACCTAAGATTTCTAGTTGAACATAAGATGTTGGTACATTGTATGGATATTAAATTGGTGGAGTCTTCACTTTCTTAACCTGATGTTCTTTTGGGATAAGAGGAAACTGGAAAGTATAATACGTATAATAATATAATCACCATGTCCATGACCAATATTTTCTAAAACCTCCAATATCTCACATATGTGGTTCCTAAAGTATGCATAATATCAATTAGTTATGTATGTTAGTGTACTCTAAGTCTCTATTTGGAACCTGGATAAAGCCAGGAATAAAATCAGAATTGGAATTACAAATATATTTGGCAAGTTAAAAAATAAAATAAAGGCAGAATAGTAATTTTTATTCTGATTTACTTATTTCAGAATAGTTATTCTGCAAGAAGAGTGGAATAAAATTATTTCACTAGATTATTCTAAGGCATGTATGTATATAGTGTGTTTAGTTTTTATTTAAAAATTAATACATATATAATATGATGTATACATACTTTACATTAGATATATATCTTAATAATCAAGTTGATTATTATTAATCTACATGTTTTCCACTTATTTCAACACTTATTTTGATATTTATTCCACTTTTCATCCAAACCAGAATATCTTCCTATACACATTTATTCATCTTTAAAAGAAAATCACTTCCAAACTAAATAATAATGTTATCAAAATGCCAATACTACTTTCCACTTATTTTTACTTTCTTATTCTACATCCAAAGAAGAACTAATTGAATTAAGTTCGTTATCAAAATGAGAGTGATGCCAAATCGACAAGCTCCTAAACCACCTACCATAGACAATGTGAAAGGTGAGATGCTCATCAAATTGATTTAAACATACAAACTTGTCTGTATAATGGTTGATTAACTCATTTTATTCATTATTAAGTCCAAAAAATATATAAAGAATCAGATAAGATGACTGAAAAGAAGAGAAAGAGGTACAAAATCATCTAAGCATCATCAGATTGTGTCGGCCTTCTTTTGATACTCAACCCATGGTTACTAACATCGACACGTGTCGACGAAATTTCACTGACACGTGTCAGATTTGCAGGTTAAGGACACGACATTAACAAGTAAATCCTTGTTTACTGAGTTTCGATGCTGAGTCAGTGACGAGTCGAGGCGTATCGTCCGAAACATGAGTTTTTTCCTACTATGTGAACACATGTCAACCGACACGAGTTTTTCTTCTTCTTCTTCATTTCTCCTGCTGCTCAGTCTCTTCTTGCCATTCCTCTTGCTACTTTTCTCCTTCATTTTCCACTGATCGACCAACTTCTTCAAGGATTTTTGGAAGGACACGAGCTCTCTACTCTAAAGGTACGGTCAACTCCTCTATTTTCATCTCTCCTTTCTCTTTTCATGGGTTCTCTACAGGTAAATAGGTCTTTACCATTCTTCAAGGGTTTTTCAAGGATTTTGCTTATTTATTTGATTTTACAGCAAATGAGAAGCTTTTTTTTGTTTTTGCTTTAGTTTCACTTAGATCTACCATGAAAATACATAGATCTTAGGTTTTTGTATACAATATTTTTATTTTTTTCATTTTTTTTGTATTTTAATTTTAACTTGAAAATTAATAAATCAATAAATAAAGGTAAGAAAAAAATCAAAATATCATATTTTAACCTAATAAAGGTAAAAAATAAGTAAATCTAACCTAATAAAGGTAAAAAAACAGTAAATAAAAAAAAAAATCAGAAATTCAGATATTTTAAAAATTAGAAATTCAGAAAAATATATCAAATTTTGCAGAAAACCAGAAATAATATTAAATGTACAAATTATTAAGTAAAATATCTCAAAAAATTGTAAAAATCATAGAAATTTTTAAAAAAAATAAGGGAACATATTTTAAATGCATGAGTATCTTTTTGATATAATTAAATTCATTTAACTTTTTGTTTTCAGTCATCATAATATCGAATTCTAATGGATCTCAAAGTAATAAAAGTAACAATGAGGAGAGATTTGCTAGATCCGATGGTCTATGATAGTTGCATAGATATGCTGTCAACAACGACAGACACAAAACAGAATGCAAATATTATGAAAAGAGAATAATAAGTGGAGATATTACAAGATTGAAGCAACTTTATTGGTGGATACAACAATGTCACAATTGTTGTTCCTGATTAGATGAGAGAGTTACTAAATAGCACAAAATCTAAGAAAAGTGATCGAACAAAAAGAGACAAAAGATTTAAGAAAATTATATTTGATAAAAGAGAGTGAGTTTATCTTCGTACCAGATTCTGATGAGGATACGTCAGATTTTTGAACTCAAGATAAGAGATACATGTCTAGGAGAGCTATAATGGAGTTAAAAAATGAAGGATAGCATAGAAAGCAAATACAAATATTCCATTGTTCTCGAAGTATCAAGAGAAATGGAAGTAGAAGTAATTGTGTACAGATAGATAAGAGTAAATTCATTACAGGAATATTTAGAATACACAGTCAAAGGTATGATAATACAGATTCAACAACATGTAGAACTGAAAAATCGAAATAGAAGATTATTTAATGCATGTTTGAAAATACTAGAGAGAAAATTGGTCAAGTTGTGGCCAAATACATGTTTTTCAACGCTATTTCGATAAATACTAGAAAAGGATCGTATCTACAGCATATGCTTGATGTAGCTGTCAGAAAAGGTATAGGAGTAAAAATACCTACTGATTATGATAAAATGAACAAATATCTAAAATTAGAAAAGAAAGAATTAGAAAACTATATTGATAGTTTGAAACAACAATGACCAATCTATAGGATCACTATTATGTGTGATGGTTAGACAAACATTATCAGAAAATAGATTATCAACTTCCTAATCTACTATAATGGCCGCATAATTTTTTTAAAATCCAATTATGCTTCTAATGTTATGAGAGATCATGATACCTTTATAAGCAAATAATAGAAGTCATTAAGCAAATGAGACCGTCAAATGTGGTTCAGATTATCACCAACAATGACAGTAATTTCAAAAAGACTGATGAAAAAATTATGTTCAAATATCCTATCTATTGAA
Organism: Posidonia australis; assembly: GCA_024699735.1. NCBI lineage: Eukaryota > Viridiplantae > Streptophyta > Magnoliopsida > Alismatales > Posidoniaceae > Posidonia > Posidonia australis. The sequence goes on from JAMKQA010018170.1 coordinate 11,258, forward strand.
CACCATGAATTGCTCGACGTATTGATTTGATACTTAAGGACTTTAATAGGACAAAGTTGATGGAGAAGATTGTTACAGAAGCAAAGGTTGTAACAAATTTTATTTACAACTACCTATTGGCTTTTATGAGATCACCTGAGTGTTGCGATGGTGACTTGATTCGACCGGTAGTTACTTGATTTACAATAAATTATATTGCTCTTCAATCAATGATAGATAAAAGAAACAAATTAAAATACATGTTTAATTCACAAGTTTAGTATAAATATCATGAAAGTGATACTCCAATTGGTAGGAGAATAAACTCTATAATTAATAATCAATCTTTTTGAAAGGACATTTGAAAGATAATGAACATATTGAAGTTGATTTCAAAGGTCCTTTGCTTAATAGATGGTGATAAAAAATCTACAATAGATTTCTTATATGAGACAATGAAGTTGATGAAAGATGCTGTGAAAAATACAACATACAGAAGTTCGAAGGGATACTTAAAGATAATCAAAGAAAAATGATCCAACATACTTCTTCAACCTTTGTATGAAGCTGGTAAGTAGTTTGATATATAGATTCATATTTGTCATAATTATGTTCACATTATAATTAGTTGCTTAATGGTTTTTTTTTAATCAATGTAGCATACTATCAGAAGTCGTAGTTCCAATACAATCATGAACTTGAAAATCGTACAAAATAGTGATAAAGAAATTGAAGTCAAATGTGGACATTCAAATACAAATCTTAAATAAAATTAAACACTTTAAGAATCAAATGTTTGAATTTAGATATCTTTCAAGCGATTCGTGGTCGTGCTTCGATGACTCCAAATAAGGATTTGAAAATTATTTATTTTATTTCATAACATTACATCATAATATGGGTAATAAACTAGTAATCTAATATCATATTTCAAGTAAATGATAGATGCTGAATGAAATAAATGTTACAAATTTGAGAAAAATTACAATAAAAATTTAATCTCAAACTATCTCAACTTTAAGATGTGAGAAATTGAAACACATTTAATCTTATCCATACAAAAAGAAAACAAAAAGATTAGGAACTCAAAGATTAAATGATCTTGTGTTTGTGCACTATAACATGAGATTGAGAATAAAACATATAAGGAAAAGAGAAGATAATGATCACTTCGACCCAATTGATTTGACATATATATACAATGAGGATGAAAATAAGGATCCTATACTTGAGTAATTGTAAAAAAATAAACAATCAGTACTAAATGAAGAATACAGTAGACTAAGTTCAAGAATTGCTACTTAAATGCATATTGATGTTGAAGAATATATCAATCTATCAGAACATACTCATAGTAAAACACCAAGTTTAAGTGATGAGAGTGATACAGATGATCCTCACAACCATCATACGATAATGAAAGCGGTGACAGTAAATATGTAGCTTAACCTGAAACTGAAGACCTACGAAAAGAAAGTCAAAGACCACTTAGCCTATTCATAAAAGAAGATGAACTCACACACACCATGCAAGATGAGCATCATAGAGCCCTACAATTATCAAGGCCTGATCTTTTATTGTATCATTATAAAAGAAAATCTCATGAAGACATACCAAAGAATTCAAATTCTTGAAGTAGTCATATTAGGAAAAGTTTATTAGAGTCACTTGATTCCTATAACTATTCGTGATCCTATAGACCTTTATGACTACAGTTCTTTTGGAGATCGCTCTTATGAGCAATCAGATTATACTTCTAAAAGTAAATGAATGAGAACTTCATCTTTCTATGTCCCAAGTCAACAAAGTGAATGAGATATGAACTCTAACTTTAACTATGTACTACCACAAACTAAATATGAGCAGTAACCTTATCAAGATCTTCCAACTAAAGATTACATCCCTCAACAACCTCTATAAGTATTTATTGCACAGTATCCACTAATAAGATTCCTGACTCGACCACCAATGTCAGATTATTACCATTATGTTATGGAATACCAAATATATTATAAGTATATGTCTTGGAACAGTCATGTATTGTGAAGCCAAATTCGACAATAAATTCATTGTAACTCCAACATAGTTAAACAACAAAAAGATTTTGATAAACCAAGATATTATTTCTGATCTTAAGTATTTATGAGGTAACTTTTATTAACATTTTTGTTTTTAAACATTTATTAAGTATTTTTACGTATTATTTATACTTCAAAATATTTGTATCAAGTCTATATAGTGTATTTCAATATGATACATGTTTAGAAAGTTGATCTAAGTAATTTTAAATGTAGATTATTATTTACTTTAACTTATCTTAGAGTTTCAAAGCAAAATTTGAAGTTTTTTGACCATTTCCATGAACTTTTGTAAATTTATCATGTTTCTACTGACATTTCCACTAACATCTGGCACATTTCCTATTTTTATCGGATTGAAGTTCAACACGAAATCGACATTTAGAACCTTGACTCAACCCAACCAAACTTTCCCCCCCAACTTAATAACATATGGTAGCAAGAAATGTTCGCACAAGCTACACTTCAAACTTCTTGTTAGATATCATTCCTGATCTTTCAGATTATCTAAC